>CBVK0101019621.1:0-18948 GCA_900067695.1 Picea abies
CGCTCTTCCGATCTCACGCCACTACAATACCACTCTTTGTTCTCGCACATCACATAGTTTTCCACGTTGAACAATGAAATTGAAGGAGAAAACGAGAATTAGCTTGCTAGGATTTGCCGTGCGTGGAAATGACTCCTAAGCTACCCGTGAATTGTGTGGAGGGAGGGAATTGAAGAGTTTCGAGAAGAGTAACCTAAATTGCTTAAAATTGTTGTAACCGTCAAAGAGGGCGATGGGTATAAGGAGATCTAAAAGTCATTGTTTGACATCGAGAAACTTTATATTTTTGGGGGAATTTTACAATCCATGATCGAAGATGGAAAAGTCATCTAAATAAATTTTATTATAATTTAAAATCTAAATAAATTTTATTATAAGTTAAAAATTATGAAAAACTTTTTGGATATAGTTGGTTAGATTGGGTGAAGAATAAAAATTAAGGAGTAAAAGAATTAGCCATTAAAGTAATTACATGAAAAGAGGGGGTAAATGTAAGAATAATACTATAAATAGGGGAGAAAATTTGAATATAGCATTAAAAATTAACATAAACGAAGAAGTGGGTAAATTAAAAGGTGAAACGATATCAAAGAGAAGTAGAGCAATGATGCTAGGATGGGGGAGGAACATAATCGAAAAAGAGGGGAGGAAGATGGAGACAAATATGAAAAATATTTAATAGGAGGATGCATAATGGTCAAGGTGGCGAATGGTGGGTTTCCAAGAATGGCTCATCTTGTAGCCATCTTCACAGTTGAAATTATTAGGATGTTTTTCGATTTCAAGGGCTTCCAGAATGAAACTAAAGGAGTAATGTGGGGTGGAGATTAAAATTTTTGTTTGGTCAAAACAAATAAGGTGTTTAGAGTTAAAAGAGTGTTCGACAATGGTTAATTTGGAGATTCGGTTATAGGTGGTATCAACTATATGCTCTTTAAGCTAGGCTTTAAAGGTTCTACCAATTTGACCTATGTAGGATTTCCCACAGGAACAAGAAATTTGGTAAACTCTTGGGCCAAGCATCGAGTCGGATTTATCTTTAGCAATTCTAAAAAGTTGTTTTACGATTTTTTAGGGTTGAATACAGTTTTAATGCGTGAATGAAATGTGGTAACGCATGAAACTAGTTGTTCTCCATTCATAGCACGCATGGTTCATTCTACATACATGTGGGTGGGTCGTTATCTTCAAAATTGGCTTAGGGAAGACAAATTCCCAGATTGATCATTTTTCTTAGCTAAGAGTTTCAAGATTTGATCGGTGATGCCCTGGATATAAGGTAGAGAGATTAGAGCACGAGGAGGGGAGGAGGGAGAGGTGATTTTTGGTTTAGGGTTGCTGGTTGAGCGAAAAACTTGGTTGATTTGAGAGAGAGAGTAGCAATTGGATAAAATGGTTTTGGTTAGGTGGGCCTTTTCCTTTGCGAGGAATTTAGGGGAAGAAATATGGATGGCCTAAGTGAGAAAGGTTTTAAGGACAACATAGTTTTGAGCCGGATGGTGGTGGGAGGTGGTGTTGAGGTATCTATCGATGTGAGTTTTCTTCCTATAGACCCGATGGGAGTTGGAGCCATCAAGAAGGCGAGAGATGAGGACATTTAAGAAAGGGATAGAGTTGTCCTTTTTAGTTTCCATGGTCACAAATTGCATGTGGGGGGGAAGTTTGTTAGATTATTAAAGAAAGAGGTTAAGTTGGTTTGGCCATGAGACCAGATGACAAACATGTCATCCACAAAATGAAACCAACATTTATGTTTGAGGTGAAAGCTGCTTAAGGCTAAAGATTCAAAATGTTCCATAAATATGTTGGCAACCACTGGGGATAAGGATGACCCCATGGTTGTGCCTTCGTTTTGTTCATAAAAAACCCCCTTAAAGGTGAAAAAGGTTGAAGAGAAGCAAATTTTGATGAGGTCCAGAGTTTTAGGGTCTGCCAATTTTGAGATCAGGGACAGGTCTTCCAAAATGGGGATTTTGGTGAAAAGAGAGACCACGTCGAAGCTAACCATAAGGTCTTGTTCATCAAGGTGGAGATTGTGGGTTTTATGAATAAAGTCAGTGGAATATTTGATAAAGGAGGAGGTTTTCCTACGAATATTTTATGTTTCTTTAGAATTTTATCATACGATAAATGCATGAGGATACCAATGGGTAGGAGATCCAAAAGTCAATCAAAACTTCTTTAGCAAAAGAAATGCACCTCAAACCATAATTCCCACCACTACGTTGATGCCACCTAATTTATATACACACCTCCAACCATAATCCTCACCATTGAGTTGATGCCACCCAATTAATCTATGCTCCTCAAAACATAATGTTGACCACTTATTTGATTCCACCAAATTAATATACGCACCTCAAACCATAATTCTCACCACTGATTTGATGCCACCTAATTAATTTATGCACCTCAAAACATAATGTTCACCACTAAGTTGATGCCACCTAATTAATTTCTTTATCGACTATTAGTGGTGCCTCACATAAACGAACGATCGAAAAAATGATGTCCTAAAGAACACATAATGCATTCAACCATTAATTGTGTATCGTCCACTACACTATGTTCACTGTTATGAGGGAAATCACTCTATGGCATGGGGTAAACCACAATAGATGGAAATGACTGCAGAAATCAACTCTAGTCTCAAGTATGCTATATAAACAAAGATGCTAACAAGACAAGATAAAGAGCCTACCTCATTCGGACATTCGTAGAAGACCATCGTTGAGCACTCGACTCAAAGCTATATACTCGCAACTTGTCCTCAACAACCAAGATACAAAATCATATGGTGATAATATATAAAGTTAGCACATTTAATAGCATAATCCATCAATATTCATAACAAATATCCCCATGGAATAACAATTCAAATATTTGCAAGACATTAATTGGACGAGAAAAGAGTATTTTTATTAAAATATAATCAACATAAGAGTATGAATGACAAACTTTTGTGTCAGCACGTCTCGGAACCGAGAAACTAAGTCCCTTTCAGTTGGGCCTCCACCACTTCAATCCTCCACCAAAGGCAAGCTCATATAAGAGAGACAATGAGGTTCTCCATCAAATAGGGAAGAGCTTGGGGGCTGAACAATGTGTTCATACTTAAAAGGACAAAGGGATGCATACTCAATATGAAGTGAATAATTTCTCCAGAGTAACTTTGCTCTCAAAGTTGAATTCTTCTCCTCTTTTCCATAGCTTGGATATGGCCCATTTATAGTCTTCAAATGGAATTGAAGGGCCGAGTCAGAATGTTTCCAGCATATGGAAGGTCAAGGATCATGGATCTCATGACGTGACATGGAAACCCGACACCATTTTTTAATTTTGGGCACAAAATCCTATGTACACAGGTTGTAATGGTGCAACCTGCGTATATGCATGTTGTATAGTTGTTAGGGCGCGTATATGTGGAAAAATATGTTTTTTATCTCTCGGAATTGTAAAAAGGGACTTCAAGTCTACATAGGGAAATGGAAAAGGCCTTATGAGAAAGTTGCATGGGGTGAAAAAATTCTTGCTATAACATTCACAACTAGTGTATGATGGATAATTGAATTTATAATGTGATCTTAGGTGCAAACCATAATTTGAGTTTAACGAGAGAAATGTTCATCGCTAATGTTGTGACATGTTCCAATGTGATTTAAAACGAATTCATAATAAACATCGAATGGTTATGGCTCATATCAAAACAAAGCAATTGAAAAAATTAGAAGTACTTTGTCTACATAAGTAAATCTCATGACTATAGAAGATGATGAAAAGGTACGAGGTTGCAATTGACAGAGTGAATTCCCCCACATTAGCTCAATCAACGACAACTCTCCTACAAAGTGAAACATTGCCAATGTAAATGCTATAATAAAAGGACAACAAGTAAAATTAACCCTAAAGAGGAACATTGCCAACAAGAAGACAAAATCAGGGAGAAAGATCACTATGAATGGGCAATTGAAGATACAAGCACACTTGGCCTTCCAGTTACTCCCAATAAAGCTAGTACTACCTATAAACCCATTCCTAATGACTAAGAAGGGGTATTTGGCATAGTAGTGAAGGAATGTTGAGTAAATTCCTATCATGTGATTTCCTAGATGTTTCAAAGAGCTAGACACCATTGTAATTTTTGCAATTGCCAAGAAATAAAGATTTAGCATAGTCATTCATTGCTAGAGTTTTTACTTCAAGTTTCTCCAAGGTAAATATTGTTGTCTATTGCATTTAATTAACTGTGTGGATGATATTTTTGGTGTAATTGCTTCATTTGGATGTATTCCTATGTGTGTTCCACTTAAATGTTGTGAACAATGATCTCCCCAAGTTGATCTAATGGAGACAACCCTTTTTTAATTATGGACCATCTATATCATTACTAGAGCAGATTGACAGATCAAGGAAAAGGAATATTGACTATGTTTCCTAGTTCCAGCCAAAGATTTAAATAGTTCTCTAGAAATCAACATTTAATCTACTCACCAGCCATTGTTTGAGTCGTTGAGGAACCACGCACACTTCAAATTATATGTCATTCACATTTCAAATTATATGTCATTCACATTTTTTCAATTAATTAAAGCGACCAAAAATCCAATTTCTCGTCCAATCCTTACAACAACCTTCTCATTCTTGTTAAATCATTGACTTATAATTACCTCAATTCCTATCTTGTGAGCACTAGTGATCAAGTTGTTGTCCCTTAGCAAATTGGTGTTTGAAAAATATATGTGCATTCCCTATTCAATTCATATGTTAATCGCACATTAGAGAGACTACATTCACTTTGATATGTTCAAATAATATACGTCAAGACCATAATGAAGAAGTACATCCCCAATCTCTTGCATCATGTGATTACCTATAGCCGTATATATATTAACAAGAAGTATTATGTTTATGATTGTGTTTATGATTTTGGATTGACTATGCTAAACATATGGAGGGCATATTTTTTTTTTGGAATAGCATAAGTAGAGTGAACATGTTTCATAGTTTTTCATAGTTTGGCATTGGGTTAGGCATTCTAAAGAAATCAAGTAAATCAAGTCTTGAAATCAAATACAAGCATAGCCATTCATTCTTTTTAATGAACAATGCTTGAGAAACATGATCCCAATTTGATAGTGATTATAAATACATACAATTTAATTATGTGGAAAATAATCAATGGTGGAAATATGGGCTAGCCATAGGAATACCATTTATAGATCATATTAGTATCGAATAAAATTGATTCTCACCTTAGAGGGAAGAACATAGTGGATTCTCACTCAATTGTGGAGGTTGTTAGAAGGTCAAAAAATGGTTTCTATTGACCCCAAGATTGACAAAAGAAGAAGGGAAAAAATGGTCAAACTATACCATGGATGATCCTCCAGATACTGGTGGTCTTGTGTTGTGATTACTTCGATTGGAGAATTAAATGGTGGAGATGAAAATCTTGTCAACTAAGTGGTTACATGATTTGAATTATGTGTACAATGAAACAAAGATAGAAATGCATGCCTAATCCCATAGAGCTATTGCAAAGAACATAGTAATATAGTGAAACCCAAACTCTATTAATAAATGAAATAGTGAAAACATTGCAATATGCAAAGCAATACAAACTAGTTAGAATGGTGGTAGCTTATCTTTAAAGAGAGATGTGCTAGCTATGCTCATTGATAGGAAACCCAATACAAGAGGCTGAAATGGTATTTTAACTTAAAGTATAAAACCCTAAGAGGCAAAATCCCTAAAGATACAAAACCCTAACCCTAGGAGATGAGATGGAAAAATGAATGTGGGCCTCAAGGATCCTAGTTGATACATCAACTTCCCAGGGCCGCAACTATCACATAGTACAAACTTCATTTGGGAAATGGAGTTTGTTTCCATGCTCTATGTGTTTGGACATGTCAACTTCCAAAAATGCATGGGAAATTCCTGAAAAATGCACCAAAACTCCAAGACCTACAAAAATTTAGTAGAAATTCCAAGATGTAGACCCATTCTATGTCAGTGGAAGAGTTGGGTGGCCACTATTATCCACTTAGATTATTTTTTCCCCTTACAAAGTAATTGTCCCCATTGCGTAAAGTTCCTCCATTAGATGGGGAAACTTCTGCTAAATACAACTCATGGTGAATGAGCTTCCTTTATTTGACAACTTGATAGAGTTGTATGTTCTATTAGTGGGTGCTCTTAATCTTGGTCAATTTTAACCTACTCAGTGTATGTTGGATTACTGAGAGGGGGGGTGAATCAGTAATAGAACAATATAATCCTTTTTAACCATATAATGTAAATGTTATATCAATGTAGCATTATCATCCAATATTTGCAGAGTAAATAAACAATGAACAAATGAACAATCATACACATACACATTACACCAGTGTTTTTGCGTGGAAACCCAAAGCGAGAGAAAACCACAGAATTTTTTTTCTTATATGTCTGAAAGAATTACATTCATTGGAAGCACCAACTTCCTTTGTTTTCCAGTTGAAACTGCAAGGAGGCTCCAATCCCCTAGTTTCTCAGTCTACAACCCGAGGGAAGCAACAACTCCCCAATTCTCTGGCTACAACCCCCTATGTTCTCCAGCTACAATCAGAACGTGGCTACAACCACTTGTCCTTGCCCCATCCAACCACCCTGACGTATAAGTAGAATGATGGAACCATTGTCACACTACCACTGTGAGATATACTATTGTAAGCATGTACCAATCAACTTGCACCAAACAACCTGTACCAATAACCTGAACCATGCATCAACCATGCATCAACCTGTACCTCAACCTGTAATCAACCTGTACCATAAACAAGTGCATCAACCATGAACCAGCCTTGTACCAAACAACCTATAATCATCTTGTACCATAAACAAGTGCATCAACCATGCACCAACCTATACCTCAACCTGCAAACCTTCCTTAACTTTAACAACAAGAGACTGGCATTTTCATAAAACTTTACTTTAGTCTCACACGATTAGTTTTGGATTAGTCAACAACCCTGACTTGAAATAATCATAATTATGTACCTGTAATGAATAAATATCTAAAAATAGTAAAAAATGTTCTTCAGTGTGTTTTATGTAATTCCTCCGGGTGTCACCACTTGGAACCTCTCAAAAAAGGAGTTACAGAAAAAATGGCATACCTTGTTGAATTCTGGCTTACTCTAGAGAGCGTGCCCCACACAGAATATTTGTTGTATGGATATGAAAATTGTACATAGAATACTACAGACTATACTCTAACCAACAGATTTGGTCTTACTGAATTTGGATTTGTTACGAAGAAGTTATGACATTTTTACCCGAAACACCTGTTTTAGACTAGTTTCAAGACTAGCCACAAACCCTATTTTCCACAGAGTGTAACTACAAAAATACAACGACCCACAAGCTGAAATTCGTACCGCAACTACTTGGATATGTTTCCTCAATGGAATCCCAATTTCATGGTCTGAATCATTCTATAAAAAAAGTTATTGTGAAAATGGTGAGATGACATGTAAATAACATACCTTAGAAAGCATCATCAAAAGAATTTATCCTCCCTTGAATTTCGGCCTTCTTTACTTCACCTTCCATCTAAAATGTGTCTTAGATATCCTTTGGTTACCTCAATCACCTGTAGATATTCACTATGCTCAAGTGTGATCAAAATGAGAGAGCCTTGCCTCTTATTTATACTCTCCAAGTAGCTTCCTTAGAAGCATCTTCTAGGTCACTTTACCCACATAGCCACTTTGTCCACATAGTCACCTATGTCCAACTTTTCCCAATTTTCCACTTGTCCATGTATCCAATAGCCACTTGACCACTTAACCCATTTTCCTCATTTTAGGGTTAACCTTCTTATAACCACTTTCCATAATTAGAAAGTTCTTTATTTACTTTATTATTTAAATAATCCTCCTTGACTTTGTCACTTCACTTTATTATTTAAATAATCCTCTTTGACTTATTTCACTTTATTATTTAAATAATTATTTTTGACTTTGTCACTTCACTTTATTATTTAAATAATCTCTTCTTTGCAAGCACTATGACTACTTTGACCTTTTGGGGCTTCTTGATGACTCATGAGGGTTCTCCAACTTCACATGGCCATAACTCTCTAACCGTGAGGAGTTATGTAACGTTCCACATACCACCAAAAATGGCATGACATGTACTATCCATCTAGAATAGTCTTACCTGCAAATATATCAAAACTCATACCATTATACATCAAACAAACTTGGGCCCATTACCCAAACCTTTGTGCTACCGGAATTTGCTACCGGACTTTCTTCAAGGGTTGACATCAATGACAACCAACCCAATTAATAAAAAGTGTAGTTAGGGTTCAGTTGTGTATGGTCCAATTGCTCGACCATATTTGAGGTGTCCAATACAAGGAAAAACAACGCCACATTAAATATAGAGTGTAAGCCAAGTAAGGTGGAATATTCAATTCAAAATAATTCTAAGCCAAAGTTTTGGTGATGGTGTAAGGTCAATATTGGAGTGGTCTAATATTCCTATGGGGACTTGTGAGTCAATATTTTTTTGCATGTACAACCATACCTTATCAGCAACCTAAAACTAGTGTGGATCTTGATGTTGATCATGTTGTTTCTTATACTTAACAATCATGATTTATTTGTTGGATATGTTGGATCCATTCAAAAAAAGTTGGTTTCTCTATCTACTTCATCCTGAGCATGGGAGGACTCTTCCTGTGTAGATGCAATGGGTAGAGCTACATTAATTGGGGCCAATGGTTGGAACAACCTGAAAAAGATTATGGATAATAGAGTTGCAAAGGAATACATTGTATCTATGTTGGGAAGGTTCCCTTCCCATCCACATCGATTCTTACATTTGTACAATCATAGGATATGTATAATCATAACATTAACTACCTCTATATTTCCATCCATTTGGGGGTGGAAGGAAATTGATTTGGTCAGCTTGGTGTCCATCATTGACCATAGGATGGACCAAAAAGTACACAACAACATGTTGTCCTTATATGAAATAATGGTCTACAGTATCCCAACATGAACCCAAACTCACTTGAAGAAGAGCTTGGCAATGGCTTCTATTGTGATATGTTTCTTGAAGGTTGCCAAGATGGCCATCTTAGAGAACAAGTCAACAAAAACAAATACATAATTGTTACCATGCTTTGTTGAGGGTAGGCCTAGTGTATAATTCATGGACACTAACTCCCAATGCATTTTTGTGGTAGACAAAGGAATGTACAACCCTTTCCTCTTTATGGTAAGTTTAATGATGGAGCAGGTTGTGCATAATATAATATACTTGTTGATGTCCTATTAGAGTTTTTGCTAGTAGAAGTACTTTTGCAACACTGCCACTCCATTCTCCACACCAAAGTGACCTACATGACCCCACTATAATGCACCTCCCAAATTATTTTTTCACACTTGCTTGAAGGAACACACATATGGCCTAGATGGCATAGAAGTTCGTCCTAGAGGTGAAAGTTTGAAACTTTTTTATTTGCACCTAGTGTCCGAAATGTATTAGTACAGTTAGGGTCATTTTCATATAATTAGCGACACTTAAAAGTCTCATGCCCACGAGAGTTGAGTATTGTTGTTAGCATCACAACTAGAGGTTAGCAGAAGAAATCCACAACTTAGTTTGCACTACCCTTATTGTACTTGATGTTCAAGTGGAATTGTTGTAGGTATGTGGATCACTTCTTATGGTAGTCATTTTGTAACTGTACCTACATCTACATGAATTGCAGAGGCTTATAATTAGTGTGGATGGTCATTTCCTTTCCTATAATATAATGCATCCATTGTCGACATGAATGCACAATGGAGTACATCTCCTTGTCATACATGGGGTACCTATGAACCACTTTAGAGAGTGTCTCACTATGATGGGCCATCAAATGTCCATACTGAGTGAGGACTACACCAATAGAATAATCCGAAGCACTCATATCAATATTGAATGTATATTGCAGGTCTAGTAGAATGAGGCTTGGTGTTGAGTAGAGGTAGTGTTTCATATCCTCTAATGTTTTCTTTTGTGAGAGCCCAAAACATTAGGACCTGCAAAACTATACTATAACTACCAAGATGGCCACTCGACCCTCCAACAACTTCTTTTTCTTTCATAGGGTGACAAAGAATTGTTTGCACAGCTCCGTTGACTTCCACTATGACAAGGATATTTCGAGTTTGTATGAAAACTCGCTACAACATGCAACTCTCACCTTCACTCTTGTTCACCTCGGCAAACACACCCTCATTGATTCTCACTAGATTCACACGCCAAACGATGGACAACACATGTTTTGCATCCTTACATTGGGTGACTTCTCCACGCAACAACAAGCATGCCTCTTAACACAATGCACTCTTAACCATTCAGATGTTGGGTGACTATTCTTCTATTTTTTATGGTGGTTCCTCCAAACAAAAAATGGTTTTATAAATGGATGCTATGACCACAAAAAAAATAGCTCAAACATGTGGTTTCTTCCCATCTCACCACCTAATCTGGATTTATGAGTAGAATGAAATGAATAACAGACTGAATACAATAAAACAAAGATAACAACAGATATTTAGTGAATAATAACTTCTATTGAATAAATGAAATAGGATGAAACTGTAAAATTGCAGAACTAAAACAACTTGTTCGAATGGTGGTAGCTATCTCTGAGAAGAGATGTGGTTGCTATGCGCATCTGTTTGAGAAGAATGATTACAATGAGGCGCTAGAGGCCTTTTTAACATTATGCATGAATGCCAAAACCCTAGATATCCAAAAACCTAACCCTAGGAGGTGAAACTCCAAAGGTTATGTGGGCCTCGATGGGTAAGTTGGTACCTCAACTTTCCGGGGTCATAACTTTTTCATACGACCTCCATTGTAGGTGTGTGATAGCCCGTTGGAAAGGTCTTTTCAAGAACTACACATTATGCCATCAAAATTTGATTGTGGCAAGCCAAAAAAAACACTATTTAGGGCCCCAAAATGACCCTGGAAGTACATAAGTATGTACTGACATGAAAAATTTCAAACTAAGCTAGTTGGATTAGGTGGGTAGCCACCAATCTCCACCTAGAAGATGTGTAGGGATTTAGACAGCCCCGGAAGTGTAGAACCCACAATTACAAAGAAGTACAAAAGAACGTGTTGAACTAAAAACTGTCAAGAGGAGCCAGTTGGAATAGATGGGTGGCCACCAATATCCACCTGGATCAATCCTCCCCCCTTAGGAAGAAATGGTCTCTATTGCGTTGAGTTCCCCCATTGGGTGAGGAAACTTATGTTGAATTTGGCCTCAGGTGAACCACTTGCCTTGGTGTAGGAGCTTCCCTGCCTTGACAACCCGATAAAGCTGGATCCTTTGTTGGTGAGTGTCCTTGACTTGTGTGTCCACTATCTAATCAGTGGATTCATGTTCCATGCGGTCAGGGTTGAGCTCTGTTGGTGTCAGTTGTTATGCGATCTCTGAGGTGTCCAATAAGGGTGGAAAATATGGCTGAAGGAGGTCCACATTGAACACTGGGTGCAAGCTAAGGAAGGGTGGAGTGTTGAGCTCAAAAGAATCGCTACCCAAAGCCTTGGTGATAGTGTAATGCCCATAGAGAAGTGGGTGGAGCTTCCAATGGGGCCCTATAAGGTGCTCTTTCTGCAAATGTAACCAAACCTTGTCTCCCACCTGAAATTGGTGCAGTACCTTGTGTTGATCATAGAGTTGCTTGTACTTAGCATTGGCTTTATACAAAATCTCATGGACATGTTGGAGGATGTGCTGAATCCACTCAATGAATTTGATGGATTTGTCGACCTCAGACTGAGCATGGGAAGATTATGCATGTGTGGTGGCAAGAGGTAATGCAACATCAATGGGACCCAAGGGTTGGAATCCCAACCCCACCTGAAATGGGATATGGTCGATGGAGCTATGGACAGCCCTGTTATAGTTGTGATGAACATAGGGGAGACTCTCATCCCAGGTACGCATATGCTTAGAGTTGTACATGCACAAGATGTGCACAATCATCCGATTGATGACCTTTGTTTTGCTATCAGTTTGGGAGTGGAAAGAAGTGGATTTAGTGAGCTTGGTGTCCAACAGTGACCAGATACTCGACCAAAATGTGTTGAGGAACCTGTTGTCCCGATCGAAGATGATGGTCTATGGTATCCCAAAATGGACCACACTCGTTCAAAGAAGAGCTTGGAAGTATCTTCCACTGTGATTCTCTTATTGCAGTCTATGAGGATGGCCATATTTGAAAACCAATCAACTATCACAAATACACAATCATTGCCTTGCTTGGTGGATGGAAGGCCAGAATTGTAATCCATCGATATGGATTCCCAAGGCCTCTTGGGAGTAGGAAGAGTCATGTATAAACCTTGCTTATTTATGGTGGTTTTGGCAATGGCACAGGCAATCCAGGATCTATTATACTTGTTGATGTCCCGTCAGATTTTTGGCCAATAAAAATGTTTTTGTAGAACGACCACAGTTTTCTCCATGCCAAAATGTCCTGCCATCCAACTGTAGTGTTTGCACGCTCGCTTGGAAGAACACAAAGATGGCCAAGATGACATAACAATCCGTCTTGAATGTGAAAATTGGTGACATTCGTGCCTGTACCCAAGAGCTGATAGGTGGTGGAAAAGTCCAGATGTTGCTAATAAATTTGGGGCCACTCAGATGCCTCATGTCCACAGGAATGGAGCATGGTGGTGAGTGCAGCCACGAGAGGTCAACTGAGGGAAATCATCGACAGGATTTGTGCTCCCTATCTTATACTTGATGTTGAGATGGAACTCCTGCAGGTAGGTGGACCACTTCTGATGGTGATCATTCTGCAACTTCCCCTGTGTCTGTATGAACTACATAGGATTGTGATCAGTGTGGATGATTGTCTCCTTTCCCAGAATGTAATGTTTCCATTGAAGACAAGCTTTCACAATGGAATACATTTCCTTGTCATAGGTGGGGTATTTCTGGACGGTATCTAGGAGTGTCTCACTATGGTATGCTACTAGATGATCGTGTTGAGTGAGAACTACACCTACAACATAGTTATATGCATTAGTATCAATATTGAACGATTGTTGCAGATAAGGTAATGAGAGTACTAGAGGTGAGAACAAGTGATTCTTCGTATCATCAAATGCTCATTGTTGTGCCTTCCCCCAAGAAAACATTTCCTTGCCACCACCCTTGGTCACTTGGTTGAGGGCCCATGCAATATGGGAGAATCCCAACATGAACCATCGGTATAAGTTGGCAAGTCCCAAGAAGCTATGAAGCTCAGTTAGTGTGGTTGGGACTAGCCAATCACGGATGACTTAGATCTTAGCTAGATCCACATGTACCCCATGCTCATAAACAATTTATTCCAAGTATTGGACCATGTTCATGCCAAAGAATCATTTTTCCAAGTTGGCATATACCCTGTGCTGCCGCAGAGTGCTCATAACTTGTTGAATATGATGCATGTGCTCCTCCCAAGTTCTATTGAAGATGAAGATTTCATCCATATATACCACCAAAAAAGAGATGGTGAAGGGTCTCAGTACATCATCCATCAACCTCATGAAAGTGGCTGGTGCATTTGTTAAGCCAAAGGGCATGACCAACCATTTGAAGAGACCTTATTTAGATTTGAAAGTTGTCTTCCATACATCAGTCGGTTTGATGGGAACTTGGTGGTAGCTAGACTTTAGGTCAATCTTGTTGAATAAATTTTCCCCCTTGAATTGGTCAAGAAGTTCATCAATTCAGGGAATTGGCTACTGGTTCCTAATGTTGGATTACTGAGATGGGGGGTGAATCAGTAATAGAGAAATTTAATCCTTTTTAACCATATAATCCAACTGTTATATCCATGTAAAATTATCATCCAATATCTACAGAGTAAATAAGAAATGAACAAATGGACAATAAAACATACACAGTACACCATTGTTTTACGTGGAAACCCAAAGTGAGAGAAAACCACAAAATGATTTTTCTTATATGTCTTGAAGAATTACATTCATTGGAATTACCAACTTCCTTTGTTTTCTAGCTGCAACTGGAAGGAGGCTCCAAACCCCTTGTTTCTCATCCTACAACCTGAGGGAAGCTCCAAATACCCTATTCTCTGGCTACAACTAGAAGGAGGCTACAACCCCCTATGTTCTCTATCTACAAAGGTGGCTACAACCACCTCTCCTTGCCCCGTCCAACCGCCCTGGAGTAGAAGTAGAATTATGGAACCACTGTCACACTATCACTATGAGATATATCGTTGTAAACCTATACCAATAAACCTAAACTATGCATCAACCATGCATCAACTTGTACCTCAACCTGTAATCAACCTATACCATAAACAAGTGTATCAACCATGCACCAACCTGTACCAAACAACTGGTAATCAACCTGTACCATAAAAAAGTGCATCCAACCATGTACCAAGTATGTACTAATCACGTGTCAGCTACTCATCAACTATGACTCATCAATATGTACCAACATCATCAACTATATACCTCATGTATGTGTCAACTCATCAACTACTTGTCTCAACCATGTACCCAACATGTACCTTAATGAAAATCCCTCATCAATTTCATCATCCAAATATGATTTATAAATCTGTAATAGACCTGGTGTATATTATCACATACCTGCGAGCCTTCCTTAACTTTCACGACAAGAGACTAGCATTTTCATCAAACTTTTCTTTAGTCTCACATGACTAGTTTAGGATTAGTCAACAACCCTAACTTGAAATAATCATAAATATGTACCTGTAATGAATAAATATTTGAAAATAGTACACAATGTTCTTCAGTTCTTTTTTATGAAATTCCTCCAGGTGTCACTACTTGGAACCTCTCATAAAATAAGTTATAGAAAACATGGCATACCTTGTTGAATTCTGGCTTATTCTAGAGAAAGAACTTGTAGAGCATGCCCCACATGGAATATTTGTTCAATGGATCTGAAAATGTTATAAAGGCTACTACAGAATTTAGTCTAACCAACACATTTGGTCTTACTAAATTTTTATCTTTTATGAATAAGTTATGATGTTTTTACCTAAAACACATGTTTTAGACTAGTTTCAGGACTAGCCACAAACCCTATTTTCCACGGAGTGTAAATCCAAAAATACAACGACCCACAAGATGAATTTTTTCCAAAAATAATTGGATATGTTTCCTCAATGGACTATCCATTTCACAGTATGAATCATTCTATAAAAATATTTATTCTGAAAATGGTGAGATTACTGTAAATAACATACCTTAGAAAGCATCATCAAAATAATTTATCCTCCCTTGAATTTCAACCTTCTTTTCTTCACCTTCCCTCTGAAATTCAGCTTAGATATCATTTGGTTACCTCATTCCCCTATAGATATTCAATATTCTCAAGTGTGATGTAAAATTAAAGAGCCTTGCCTCTTATTTATACTCTCCAAGTAGCTTCCTTAGAAGCATCTTCTACCCACTTTCCTTATTTTAGGGTTAACCCACTTCTAATTTCTCCATTAAATTTATTATTTAAATAATTCATTTTGTATTCATTTTGAATTATATTACACTCATCACTTCATTTTATTATTTACATTCTAAAATCTGTTAAACCACTTTGACTACTTTGACCTTTTGGGGCTTCTAGATGACATATGAGGGTCCTCTAACTTCGTAAGGCCATAACTCTCAAACCGTGAGGAGTAATGTGACGTTCCACATACCACCAAAAATGACATGAAACGTACTATACATATAGAATAGTATTACTTGTAAAGATATCAAAAATCATATCATTATCCATCAAACAAACTTGGGTCCATTACCTAAACTTGGGTTCTCCAACTTCACATGGCCATAATTCTCTAACCGTGAGGATTTATGTGACGTTCCATATACCACCGCAAATGGAATGACATGTACTATCCATATAGAATAGTATTACCTTCAACTATATTAAAAACCATACAATTATACATGAAACAACCTTGGGTACAGTACCCAAACCTTTGTGCTACTAAAATTCTCTACCGTACTTTCTTCAAGGGTTGACATCAATGAAAACCAACCTTAATTAACATTATAACCCTTTGTAATTGATGGAAACACTCTGATGCAATAATGAAATCATTTCATGCAATATTGAATTCATATCACTCATGCTCCCCCTGGAACCATGCCTCTATCCTCTGCATCTCTGTGACAATTTCTCCCCTTGGAATCATGTGTCTGTCCTCTACATCTTATAAATCTCTCCCCCTTTGTCATCAATGGAAAAGGTATATTTCCATCCGGGGACTCCCCCTAATTGAATTGTCCTCTTTATGGTGATTCCTCGTGTACATATAAGACATATAAGATAAGCATTCAAAAAAATTCATTTTGGAGTACGAAATAACTCCGAGTCTCTGGCGAAGATACTCAAAGGCTTCCTATGGAAGTGATTTTGTAAATATGTCTGCAACGTGTTCATTAGTGCCCACATACTCAACTTTGATGTTCTTTTTTGCAACCTGTTCCCGTAGAAAGTGATACTTGATTGGGATGTGCTTAGTCTTGGAGTGCATCACCGGGTTCTTTGAGATACTGATGGCGCTTGTATTATCAAAATAGATTGGAATGGGCTCATCATATTCAACCTGTATATCTGTCAGAGTTTGTTTCATCCAAAGAACATGTGTACAACATGTTGTTGCTGAAATATACTTAGCCTTGGCTATAGATAGAGATATTGATGATTGTTTCTTTATTATCCATGATACTAAACACTCACCCAAGTAGAACGTTGCTCCACTGGTGCTTTTTCAGTCATCAATACAACCTGCCCAATATGCATCTATGTAGGAAATAAGAGATACATCCTTTCCTTTTGGATACCATAATCCAAACTCTTATGTTCCTTTGAGATATCTAAAAATCCTCTTCAGTGCTAACACATGTGATTCCTTTGGTGTTGCTTGAAATCGTGCCACCTCTCCAAGTGTCTGCATTACATCTAGTCTAGATGCTATCACATACAGTAGGCTACCAATCATTGACCTGTATTGCCTCTAATCTGTAGACTTTGAATCATCATCTTTGCTTAACTTGCAACTGGTTTGAATGGGATTGATAACTAGTTTTAAATCTTCCATTATGAACCTATTTAGCATTTCTCTAATATACTTGGTTTGAGAAATAAAAATTCCTTGGTTGCTTTGACTTATGTGAAGGCCCGGAAAGAAGGATAGTTCTCCAAGTAATGACATTTCAAATTCATTCTGCATATCCTTTGCAAATTTATTTCTTAACCTGTCATCATCACNNATATCATCAACATAAACTTCAATTAATAAAATACTATCTTGACTTACCTTGATGTAGAGGTTGTTGTTTGCACTTTCTTTTATGAACCCTGCCTGCTGTAGATATTTATATAGTCTAGAGTACCATGCTCTAGGAGTATGTTTTAGACTATACAAGGCCTTCTTTAATTTACACACATAATCTGCGCTCTATGACAACTGAAACCCTTCTGGTTGTTCAATTTAGACTTCTTCTTCAAGTTCGCCATTCAAAAAAGTTGATGTTACATCCATCTGATACACTTTAATATTTTTGGAGCATGCATAAGTTAAAAGGAATCAGATCGCTTCCATTCTACCAACTGGAGAAAATGTCTCTTCAAAGTCGATTCCTTCAACCTGTGCATATCCTTTACATACCAATCTATATTTTTTCCTTGTCACATGTCCATATTCATTCAATTTATTCCTGTATACCCACTTTGTGTCAATTACATTCTTATCCTTTGGTCTTGGAACCAATTCCCAAGTGTCATTTTTATGTATTTGATCCAATTATTCATCCATGGCTTTGTTCCAAAATTCATCCTTGCTGGTCTCTTCAAAATAGTTTGGTTCAATCGTATATGTGAGTGCTAGGTGAGTTTGTTCTGGTGAAGGGATTATTTTTCTAGTCTCAACTCCTACGTCTTTGTTTCTGATAATTTGATCTGAAGGATGATTCTTCTGTACTCGTCTACTAGGTTTTTTTGGAGTTACATGTTGAACTTGCTCTTCTGTTTCTGTCAGATCCTCTTCGTCTTCCCCTTATATTTCATCTTTTGTTTCTTCTTCATAAATTTGTTCCATTTATTCATTTTCTTCTTCCTTTAATTCTTGTCTACCTATTTCATCAATTGTTACATTGATGCTTTCCACCACTTTATTCAATCGTAGGTTGTAACACTTGTATGATTTTCTTGTACTTGAGTAACCAATAAGTACTCATTTTTCCACACAAGAGTCAAACTTTCCCATTCTTCCTTCTTCTCTTTTGATGTAGCATTTGCTTCCAAAAACTCTGAAGTGCTTTACATTTGCTAGTCTTCCTTTCCATAGCTCGTAAGGAGTTTTGTCAATGTTGTTTTTGAGCATTACTCTATTTTGAATGTGAAATGTTGTATGCATTACCCGTGTCCAAAAAATATCTATCAATTTGGAATCCATTATAATTGTTCAATCCATTTCCTGTATTGTCCTGTTTTTTCTTTCAACACCTCCATTCTGTTGAGGTGTCCTAGAAATGAAAAATTGCCTTTTTATTCCATGACTACTGTAGTAGTCAACAAATTCATTTGAAGTGAACTTTCCTCCATTACCAGATCTCAAGCATTTGATTTTTGAATCCATTCCATTTTGAACCATTTCCTTATAGATCTTGAAGTTTTCAAAAGCTTCTAACTTATTCTTGAGAAATCAAACTGCGATCATTCTTGTATAATCATCAACTAATAACATAAAGTATTTCTCACATTTTAAGCCCTTTGTTGTAGTTGGTCCAACTAGATTAGTATGCACAATTTCCAGTGGTCTTGTCATTGAATATTCCTTTGATTTGAACCTGGTCTTTGTTTGCTTTCCTTGTTGA
>CBVK0101019625.1:0-17305 GCA_900067695.1 Picea abies
AATGAGAACATACTTAATGGTCATGGGTGCTGATGTTTGGGATGTAGTAGAGACTAGATATACAAATCCTGTTGTGCTAGCCTCCAAGGACGATGAGTTAGAGTTTAGTTTTAATGCTAAGGGAATGAATGCTATCTTGAATGTACTTGCTCAAGCTGAGTTTGTAAAGGTGATGTATCTTGAAACTGCCAAAACAATGTGGGATAAACTTATTAGCAGTTATGAAGGCAATGAGAAAGTAAAATATGCCAAACTTCAAACATACAGATTGAAATTTGAACAACTAAAGATGAATGAAGATGAAAAAATTAGAAAGTATTTTTTAAGAGTTGAAGAACTTGTAAATGCCATGAAGGGTCTTGGTGAGAAGATTGAAGAACCATTTTTAGTTCAGAAGATTTTAAGATCTCTGCCTGATAAATTTAATTCAAAAGTCTCTACAATAGAAGAACTAAGTGATCTTAAAACTCTGTCCATTGATCAACTCCTAGGAACTCTAACTGCATATGAAATGAGAATTAACAAAGATAAATCCAGTACTAGAGAAGCATCTTTTAAAGAAGACAAGAATATTGATTCAGAATTAGATGATATTGAGGCAAATTTTGTGAGAAGGTTAAAGAAAGGATCAAGAAAATATCAAGGGAAGTTGCCCTTCAAATGATTTAACTGTGGTAAGATAGGTCATTTTGCATTTAAGTGTCCCCATCATAAAAAGGACCAGAACTTTGATGATGAAAAGAAGTACAAATGTAAGAAATATAATAAGAAGAAAAGTTTGGTTGCAAATAATGACAATTCCTCAGAAGACACTGATAGTGACTCTTCCTATGAAGATAAGGCAAATGAATTCATGCTTATGGCCAAAGAGGATCAGGATAATAAAATCATAGGAAGTGATGATGATGATGAAGAAGTTGTGGTTGATATGGAAGGAGAACTAATCAGTGCACTGGAAGAAATTGACAGACTCAGAATTAAGAACAGAAAGCAAAAATAATTGTTGATACAGTTCGAGAAAGACAGTAAACAGTCTGATGAAGACTTTTCCCTGTTTTTATCGGACTAATAACACAAAATAACGCAACCAACCAAAGTGATAGTAATAGCATAAACTCAATACAAACCTATGTATGTGATCAAGGAATCATACAATAAAACACAACAAGCTTTATAGGAAAGAATCATATTACTGTATCATATTAAATGTGGAAGAGAGATTACAACCATGGCCTTGATGTCATAAGGTCCCTTCCAATTTTCCTTTGTTTCCCACACACTTTCACTCCAAGAATTATGAGAGCACAGATATGATAGTATTCACAATCTATCTTGACAAAGGAAAAACTCAAAACCACTCTAACTAAGCTAAAAGCTCCAAGCTAACCAAAGCTAACTTTCTCCATGAGAACTCCTCTCCTTTTATAAGGTGAGGAGGTTAGGATGATCCCACTAAATCATGAAAGCGAGTAAGAGCCAAACCATTCGGATGCCACCTCACCATAGAATTTTCTCCTTCTAGAAGATTCAAGAAAATGCTTGTTTTTCCCACATGTAGGCATTCTCGCACCCTACCTATAGAGAAACCTATGAAAATATCACACCCTAGCTATGGTGAAACCTGTGAGAATCAGGAATTCTCGCACCCTGCCTATATAGCAACCTGTGAACTTCCTTTTTTACAGTGTTTTTACAAGGGAAAATGCAACTTCTTTTCTCAGGAAAAGTTCTTCTCCCTTCTCTCTTCAGGAACTCAGGCCATTGACCCCTCTGAAGGAAAAATATAGGTTTACATCATTAATGGTCATAGGGATGATGAAAATAATGTGTAACAGAGAGCCCCCCAAAGTATGAAGTTAGAACAGAGTGATAGCTGAAATACTTTGTCAAGTGTGTGTAGGGAACAAGAAACAGTCGGTCGGAAACCTGCCAACAAACAAGGATACAATACAATAATATATCATCACTGAGGTAGGAATTCCCATACTCATAATACAAATGACTCAAAGCATAAATGTCGACATGCGAAGATCCATGTCAAGTAAGACAGGTCATGGCCACCAAACATACACTGTGGATCCATGCCAATATGACTCAAATCTAAACATAGCCACCAAAAATACACTGTGGATCTATGTGTTAAAGACTCAAATTTGAACATAGCCTCCAGACATACAATGTGGATCTACGCAACAGTACACTAAATATACTCCAACGCAACCTGGATCTGTCAGAAAAATATCCAGGGTCTTCATCTTCGCCACTCTATAGTACGAATCTAACCATGTGAATACATGTGTTGAAGTCGAACATGGTAGAAACCACTTGATTACCAGGCATTAGTGTATACCATTAACAAGCACGAGGGAAATCACCATTAATTTCAATGAATCCCAAGGTACACTAGTACAATCCAACGAATGTGAATAAATGAGTTGAAGTCGAACACTCAGCGGAATCTCCCGATCAGGGGTCAATAATGAAAACCCACTGTCGAAAGCGAGGAAAATTTCCATTGAGGCATGCAAGTTCCAAGGTCCCAATTAGTTTCTAAGTCTAATTCTTGGATAATGAGTTGAAGTCAATAGGAAAAGACTCACCACAGGAGGGCCTTAATGTATCCCACATCAATGACACGAAAAAAGTAACAAGATTTGATGTAGATCAGAGTAACAAGTGATTCAGGACTGACTCAGGGATGGCCGACACAATAGAAGGCTTAAAGATTGTAGTAATGGCTGACGCAATAGAAGGATTTCCGGGTTGAATTTCTCTTTGAACATATTGACGACACGAAAATTGTCTTGGAAACACTGAATCAACAACAGGGATCACAAACCAATTTGTAATCTTATAAAGGATTATGACCAAGAGACGAGTGGATTTTCCAACCTAGACACAAGGCGAGTGAAAGGGTGTCATGTTCAAAAGCGACTCTTCCACAGAATACAGGTTTAGATACATTTCTTTCTCAATTTTCCCCCCACCATCTCTGGCGAGTACCTATTTATTTTTACGCAAGCTTGAGGAGGATAACATATGCTTGTAAATGTAAGCTCATCCTTTAGACGAGTCCCTCGGAGTATGTTTAATGAACCCTAGGAAGGATTGGTTCGGTCCCATTTTGGGTCTTTCAATGTTTGTTTTATGAGTCCAAAGAAAGAAAACTCAGGGGTTTTTCATATTTTGAGAGTCTGAAAAAAACTTAAAGAGAACTCTCCCAGTTCCTTTTTCGTAAATTAGTCTAATGAGACCGAAAAAGAGATAAACTATCACTCAACAGATGCTTTCTTCAAATACTTTAATGAGCATGAAGAGAACAAGGTCGCTTGGCAATCTTTTCATGCTTAGAGAGTCTGAAAAGATCTTAAAGGGAACTCTAGGGGGTTCCTTTTTTGTATAACCTTTACGAGTCTGAAAAAGTGATAAAAATATACTCAGTTACATTCTCATTGATTTACGAGCATGAGAAAAAAACAAATACTAATCTCAGTAACTTATTCTCATGTATTTACGAGCATGAGAAAGAACAAAGACTAAGCTCAGGATTGTTTTCATTTTTATGCAAGATTTAAAACAAAACAAAACTATGCTTGGGATAGATTTTAATTTTTACACAAGCTTAAAAACTAAACAAAACTATGCTTGGATCTGGTTTCATTTTTACGCAAGCTTGAACTAGAGGAAAGCATGCTTGCAACTTCCCAACGCATGGTTGGTTCTTAGCCCCCAGCTTAAGAAACTAGCGGCTCTACTTCAACATGAAGTCCAGAGGCTAAGGAAAATGCCTCCCAAGCTTCACTTCATTAAACTGCAAAGGAGAATGAAATGAAACTTTAAATACTAGACAAAGGATTTGACTTCAAACAGAGAGGGGGAAAACTATTTCATTTTTTTTAATGAGATTGACACAGAAACAAGAACTATGTTCATAAAATCTGTTTCATTTTGTAACGAGGTTGCTACAGAGACACAAAAAATACCCTCAAAACTCTCTTCTTGATCATGGATTCCAAGAGGACAATGCGCTGGAATGACACCATGTCAAAGGAAAAAACTTGGTCATGGCTTCCAAGAGGTCTTCACTAGAAGGAAGAAACACACTCTGGAAGGACACCATGTCGAGGGTCTCGATAGGGGTAAGGAGATCAAGCTCCAATAGCCTGACCGAAGAGAGCACCATGTCAACTACTGGATATAAATCATCGTAAATTGAAGTCATGGGAGACAATGCCACATAATTGAACTGTGGTGGGGGTGATACCATCTGCATATAAGAACCATTTAGGGAGGCAATCTAGGTGGGGTCAATGAATGAAATTTGATCAACAGTCACAACCCGTCCATCATGAGGGAAAGATATCACTGTTGTAGGAAAATCTCCCTGCGGACAGGTAGATTGCCTCTAAGAGCTTGACCCTAACTCTAAGACAGAAAATGCTTAACGTGGACACTGACTTCCTTTCGAATCTATCCAAACTAACACATGAGAAGGAAGGAGAACAAAAGTACCTATTTATCGAAGTTTGTCCCTGCACGCTCCGAGTTGTGCTCTGATCCTTTTCTCCTCGCTGAGTCCTGTAGACAAACAAGATACGACCACTTCCTACTCTATTGATATTAGCTTGAAAACAGATCTATCTATCAATGATAAGTTCATGTAACATCAGACACAGACTAGAAAGAAACAGGCCAAGCGTTTCATATTAATGAGAATAACAACAACAGTACTTACAATCATGGATGCGAATGCGACAGCTTCGTCGAGTCCTCTTCGTCTAACCCTTTCTCGAAAGATCCAGAACCTGGATAACAGTAGCTTCACTGATCACTCTCCTTTGGCTGACTATGCATTTCCTATAAGATCATAGGTTTCATGCTAGCAATTCTTCCCCCTTTTCACCATCATAGAGATCATAGGTTTCATGCTAGCAATTCTTCCCCCTTTTCACCATCATAGAGATTTCTTATATAGGTTAAGAGGAGGTTAACCTCTTGAGTTATCTTTAGAACAAGCCGAGGAACCTCTTCCTTAGATCAGGGATCCTCTGATGGAACCAAGAATTTGAATGCAACTGCCTTCTAATCTTGAAAGATCCTCCCCTTATTCTCCTCAACGGGCCAACTACTGCCCCAGATTAGGCAGTGCTCCTGCAAAAGGGGCATCAGAGCGTTGTAGCACTCCCTGAGAAGCTTGAGGGAAGCACCAGCGCTCCAAAAGTGGATAGTGCTCCTTCAGAAGGGCAGGAGGGCATTCTAACACTCCCTGAAGCCTTGTAGGGGTGTGCCAATGCTCCTAAGACTAATATAGGGGAGCTATCACCCTCAGAACCTTTGTTTCAGATCTCTTCTCAAGTGTTAAGAGTTCTTTGACTTCATATAATCAATTCCTCTTCTCCAAATAAAGTACATGAGATGTTTTAAGTGCCTCCTTACTGTCATAGGCATGGCAGTATGCTTGAACAACATTTGCGACACTTGTGAACAACTTGCGACACTTGCGAAAGTTGTAAGGAAGATGTGACACTTACGACAATTGAGAGGAATATGCGACACTTATCCAGTTGAGTAATTTTGACGTGTAATAGAATGCCCCCCAAAGTGTGAAGTTAGAAGATGCAAACTGATGAATGAAATACTTTGTATACTTTCAAGCAAGGGTATAGACTCGGAGAAACTGATGGAAGCTACACACAAA
The DNA here is from genome assembly GCA_900067695.1 of Picea abies. NCBI lineage: Eukaryota > Viridiplantae > Streptophyta > Pinopsida > Pinales > Pinaceae > Picea > Picea abies. The sequence goes on from CBVK0101019625.1 coordinate 5,699, forward strand.
CACCCAACAAATATCATGACATATTTCAAAACCCAAGGCATGCATACCTATGCTTGGGTGATCAAGACTTGCAAGATATGGCCACCATAAAATACACTGTGGATCCATAATGGTATTGATAAAAAGGTATAGTCACCAAAGATACAATGTGGATCTATACTCTGATGACTCAAACTGATCGTAGCCATGAAGAATACACAGTGGATCTATGAGATGACAAGACATAGCCACGACCAATACAAAGTGGATCTATGTAACAGTGTATGTGTTCTTTGTCCAATGGAAATTCCTTCACAGCCTGGGCAAAGCATATATCAAAGTGGTTACTCAACCTAGGGTCTTCTTACCAATCCCAACGTGGTATGATTCTAACCATGTGTTATAACCCTAAATTGCACCACACATGCTTACCTGGCATCAGGCCAATTCATATCTCTTCCTTGCCAAAGCCATGCTAAATAAACTCTGGAAAACCCTCTTAAAACAAGTGGCACACGCCCTAACCCTCTACTGCATGCGTTGGAACGCTGGCAGGCCCACTACTGCATGCGTTGGAACACTGGCTGGCCTACTACAGCCCGTGTTTACCTAACAAATCACAAAAACATGAAAGTTGCCGACAGGACAAAAAGCTTTGGGTCAATTAACTGGAACTCTCGGCCATGCATGGCCGAGAGTTCATCCAAAACCTAGCTCCTTCTAGCCTATAAAAGAAGGGGTAGGGGTACTATTTGGAGGAGGAAAATCATAGCAAAGAAACTCTGCCCAATTGCTGAATCCATTTTGTCCCAACCCTTTAGCCTTTCCTCAAGCTTAAGGAGAATTCAAGCAAAGCAGTTGGAGGACAAAGAAGAGGAGGAGCCCAGGATCAGGATCAAGGAGCGGTGGTCGAGATTAATAAAGAATACTTTTCCCGTCCCAATGCGTGAGTTTTATATGTTTTATTCGATTTATGCTTAATCTCTAACCCTCTAGTAGAAAGATAGCATGCATGCATAGTGTTTTGTCTTGATTGTAGGATTGTCTTTGGAAGGAGCAACAGAAGCAAGCGGATAAAGCGCAATGGAGGATCTACACCAAACATCAATAAAAAGGTTAGTAGGTTCTTTCCATGTTTGCATGTGAAAAAGGGTTTTAGGTTTGGGGTGGTAGGTTAAAAGTGATTTCTTATCTGCATGCAAGTTTAAGCCTTAGCTTGTTAGTCTGTAGGGTATTATTTCCCAACAATAGAATTGGCAACTCCGCTGGGGAAGATACTCTTAGGGTTTTCAGATTTTGTTGAAGGTTCTTGGGTAGTTTGAGAAATTAGATTCTCTGTTTCTTTGTTTGTCTATTTTCTGTTAGGTCAGAGCTAGCAGGGAACCTGGTCCTTTATACCAGCTTTTCCTTGACTGTGCTTGACATTTATTATCGGGACACACAGAGGTACACGCAGCCTGCAAAAGACTTTCACGCATGTAACCCACGCCCTAACCTTCTACAGCCCGCGTTTGGATGCTTGTTGTAGTGGTTTTAGTAGCGTGTAGGGCTCAGAGAGCTTAAGAGGCTATCTCCTCTTCCCTGTCAGAATTTTACATTCTCAGGGGACTTTCTGGATCCTGTCTGGGTCTTGTTGGTTCACTGTCTTGTCTCAGTTTGCTTTATTGCTTTTGTTTTCTTTGTGGAATTATTTTTATTTTCTGTTAAAGAAGAAGCATCCAAGCCTTTAAGAGACCCTAGTTGTCAATACCAGAGGTCTTTTCCAGGTCTGGGCTGCCTGTGTTTGTTTTGTCTTAGCATTTATACAGACCCGCGGCCTGTGCAAGTTCTGCCCACGAGTACCCATGCGCTATCATAGCTCAGCACGCATTTGCACGCGTTTTGTTTCAGTGACAGCCGCGGGCTTGACTGGTTGCTTTTCAGCTTGGGTGGGGCAGTCATCCCCTCCTGTGGTGAGAAGGGTGCTTCTCAGGGGTTTGAGTCTAGGGCTACATAGTTAGTAGGTTAGGGCCTCTCATCCTTAGCCTGGTTTTTTCTTAGTTGATTGTTGAGATAAAAAGAGAAAGATTTTATTTTATGGTTTTTAGACAAGCATAAGAGTCGGTTCTTTCTTGATTGCCATTGGGCGTCTTTGCTCTAGTTCTTTGCGATCTACACTTTAAGCCAGAATTTTATTTTATTTTCTTGGTTTTGTGCTTTTCGTCATTTTCCCTTTGTTGCTTCATTTAGCACTGAAATAAAAAAAAAATTCTCTTTTTCATTTGCTTCTTTGTTTGAAGATTGTGTTGCTGCATCAATAGCTAGGAAGAAGTATTTTTTCATAAGTTTTTGCAGTACATTTAGAGCATAAGTAGCTTGCAGATTGAGCGAAATTCCTTTATGTTTGCTGGATGAAATCTTAGAAAAGTTGAAAAGAAAAAGAAGTCTTTCTTGATTGAAAAGTTGTTGGTTTTTTCATTGTTTGTAAAATTTTTTGTTTCCAAGCATTTCTTGTTCGTTTTTCTTTGAGTCTTTACACACCATCAGTTTCACCTTCATACCTTGTGACGTAAAAAAGACCATTAAAAGCAATGATAATTTAAAATCTATTAGACTCTTTTGTTTGTAGGGTTCATACACTAGCTCAGGACTAGGGCCTTGGATTAGGTTGGAGAGTAAATTCTCCAAGGCCACTCAAACCAAACATTGGAGTCTGTCAATAGGGAGTGTAGAAGTCCAGTTGCATGAAATTTATCCGGGACCCCCCTCTAACACAGGGGCTAAACACGAGGTCACGTAAGGAAAGGTAGCGGAGATAACCCCTCCAAAGTTGGACCAAGCGTAGTGGAAAACACATATCGAGGATTTGTTAAGGGATTCTGTCATTTGCATTTGCCACAGGGCTTCGTGGGTCTCGAATCCGTTCGAGGTCCTCAATTGTCTTCCAGACCATTTTCTCTCGATACCCTTGACAGGTTTCAGGCTTGATACCCTGCTCATTGTGGTCTACCCAACTATTGACTGTACCCGCCTGGTGATCGTTCGTGTGCTGGCAAACTAGTTGCCAATCTTTTCTAGGGACATACACAGGTGACTGCGGGGGTATACCACGATACCTAGGACAGACATCGGGCCATGCTTTGCAGAGTATACCCGGAGGGTGCTTCCGTATTCGAGTTGCACTTGCACTGGTAAGTTGCTCTAGTGTTGGCTGTTGTAACTGTTCTTCCAACTAGTTTATTGTTTGCTTGATTTATCTCTTAGGGGATTATTTTTTATTGTGTGTTACTGTTTGTGCATGTAGAATACCTTAGCATGTCATGAATCTTCTCACACAGTGGAGGATTCAGAGCTCCGTCGGTCACGAAGGATTCTGGGCCTACCGCTGGTTATACTGGAGCGACCCCCACCACCATTGAGGCGAAGGCTAGACCAACAAGGGTCTTTCGAAGAAACCGGGTTACAAATCATTGAACCCGAACAACTCTCAGAGGAATCGACTGCCAATATTGGTTCGGTTGAAACCCAAAACACTGATACTTGGATGCAATTTATTGTGCCAATTCAATTTTATGAATGCTTGTCAGTGCCTCATACAGTTATGGCAACAAACGTTGTTACTTCATCTGGGATTTCTTCCATTCCCATCACCATTGCTACCACAGGAGAATCATCTCCTAACTTGCTGTCGTTGGTCTGGGCCACCATGGTCTCGACCGCAACTACGTCGCACAGTGGACCACCCCCATCTATCGTGGTGGCCACACCTCCTTTCACACCTAGTGCGACAGGCCCTCCGTTTTCATACGGTATGCCTTGTTCGGGTACGAGTCCTGTACTCACTTACTCCACTTTACAGACTTTGGATTTGTGGGCAGGGAGCTCTAATGCTCCTCTACAAGGTCAACTTGGGGGCATTCCTGTCCCTTTCAATGCTTTTCCTTACGCTGGAGGTCATATCTCTCCTTCGTCCCCTTCGCTTGGTGGTCTGCATCAGCAGTCCACCGGGCAGCCTACACACACGAGCTCATTTGGAGCCAGGAGTCAAGGAACACCTGCGCAAACTCTGTTGATAGGTTCGTCACCGTTTGTTTGGAACGGGACATTTGGTAATAACACTTTCGCATCCACTTCTTTCCCATCTGGGGGCACATCCATTTTTGGACAGTCTACTCCAACGCAGGGTACTATTCCTGCGTCGGGGGCACATATATGAGGACCTTGGAACTCAGGAGAAGGATCCGTTCCTTCCTCTGGAATGTCGTTCTGGGGTAATTCTTTCCACAACCAATGGAACCCCGAATAGACTTCTATGCCTCTCCCCTCGGGACTGGCATGGGGTAATCCTTACCAAATTCCCTCAAACATGATGAATGCCCAACATCCTATGTCCTTCATGGGGAATTAGCCAATGATGTCTCCTCAGATGAAAAATCCTTACGCTGGTCAAGGCCATGGTTTCTACCAGAATCCGGGCCAGTAGCCAAACTTTTCCTGACAACCTGGTGCCAGTCAAACTCTAGCACCCTTTTTTCCAGGATATCAGCAGCAACCCAAACTACCATTCCTGGCAACGTTATACTTGCCAGATTTGACATGGTTGTTGAATGATCCTATATGTTATGATCTACGTTGGCCTCCTATGCCGACGAAGTTGCCTTCGAACATCCCAAAGTTCGAGGCCAATCCTAACGAAGATCCAGGTGATCACCTGACTACTTTCCACCTTTGGTGTTCATCTAACTCACTGAAAGATGACTCCATTCAGTTGTGATTGTTTCAACGCACTCTTATCGAGAGTTTCACGAAATGGTACATCGAGCTTGATCGCTCACGATATTCTTCTTTTGGCGAACTGGTTATGGCCTTCCTTAACCATTTCTAGTTACCTGTGAGATACGATGCGGGCACAGAACTTCTTGCCAATTTTGAACAGACGACAGCGGACCATATCTCTGATCATATCCGAGAGTGGCGACGCCGAAAGAGTCTAATCAAAGTATCGGTTCCACCAGCATTCCTGCTTGAGTGGTTCCTTAAGTCTCTAGTACCACAATTATCCAAAGACGTCGCAACTTCTGGGTTTTTCTCCGAGGAAGATGCCATCATGAGGGCTCAACAGTTTGAGCTTATCTATTCTCAGTCTGGTTTATTATACAACATCCTATCAGATGCTCCATGATCAATCTTGGATAAAACTAGATAGAGGGTCGGACCACATGCCGATGGTATCATGGGTTCGGCACAAACCAAGCCTGCTGAGCAATTGACAAAACAATTGCAACAATTATCTATCCAACACTCAGCGGCCAGCCAGACTACTGCTTTGGTTGCTCCTCCTACCCAAACATTGGAAGTACACTTTGTGCAGATGACTAACCCAAAGGCCACCCAACAGCCCGAAGGGAAGAAAAAACAACGCAAGAAGGGTAAGGGAGATAAAAAACCCACTGATAATGCTGGCGAGGGAACTACGGAAAAACAGAAAGCCAGGTATCCGTGCAATTTGCGTGCGGAAGACCACCCGACCCATCTGTGTCCTCGAATTGCGGAGGCTCAAAAGTTTGTCACATAGTAACAACAAGCTGTGTTGACTAACCCCTTTCAGCATGGGCAAAATTTAACTCAAGCCTCTATAAGTGCCGAAGGGGGTAGCCAGGAAAACTGCCCTCCTCCAAATAACTCCTCTTCTGTGAACGTATATATGGTTAGGGGTGATGATTTAATTATGACTAGAGCACACGACTATAGTAAACCAAGCGCTTCTGAGAAGGGAAAAGAAGCCTAGATCCCATCTCTTCCTCTACAGATCGAGAAGATGTTGGGTGAAACAATGACACGCATTCCAAAAGGTGCGTTTAAGAGAGCTTCTCACAATCCAAATGCAAGGGCCGCCCAGAATTACTCTGTGGTGGAAGATTTATCCCAAACCCCTTGTGTTATGTCTGCTTTGGAGGTCCTCCAAAGTTACCCTGCTCAGAGGAAAGCCTTGTTGACTTCTTTAGGCTCTACTGAGACTTGTAACCCAGGTACCATCATGCTAGATATGACTGACTTAAGACCTCATCTGCCTTACCATGTAGTGTTTCAGATAGTAGTGGCTCATCCCACGAAAACTATTACATGCAATATATTTCGCACGGTGGTCGACGAGGGCGCCTCGACATGCATTATGTCATTAGCATGCTGGAAAGCCATTGGTCAGCCCGAGTTGTCTCCATCACCTACTCTCCTCACTACATTCAACGTTCATTCATTCCGACCACATGGAATCATTCCTTCTTTCCCTGTGTAGTTAGGAGGGAAGACTGTGTGCATCGAAGTAGAGGTAGTCGATGCCCCCCTCGACTACAATCTCTTGTTAGGTTGCAGTTGGACTTATGCTATGCAAGCTGTGGTCGCTACAGTTTTCAGAGTCTTGTTGTTTCCACACGAGGGTCGGATAGTGACCATTGATCAATTTTCCTTCTCTAGGCCTGACCCAGCCTTGGGGGCATCCATGGTTCCCATGATTGATAATCATCAAGCCGGTGTCGTTAACGTAGGAGTTGGTTTGTTCCCATCTTTGATGGGTACTTTCGATTACCCACCTCCTCATGGCGATGTCAAGTTTATATCGACTCACCACAAGGCTGAGATTTTTCATGTCTCGTCGTTCCACACAACTTACTTTTAGGATCCGTGGATTCTCCCTTCCCCATCAGCCACGATGGATGAGACAAGGCACGCTGGCATGTCCATGCCCTTGTCAACTGTTGAAGTAGCGTACTCTTTGGTCCAGCAAGCTTCAGCTACTCCTGATCTGACTCTCGCACAAGAGTTGGATCCACCTGTAGAGCCTATCTGGGCTCAGGGTTCTCTCGCCAATACCAATTCGTTAGACTTAATCTTGCCTTCTGATGAATCTATAATCGAAGCAAAGACTAGTTCGGACAAACCTTGGGAGGATCTTCACCATAGATCATATTTCCTCCTAGAGTTAAGCCGAATCGAGGCAGGAGAATTCACTATCACCATGACGGGAGATCAGCCATGTCCCATTAACCTCTTAGCTACACAAGAAATTTATGCTGAGGGAAATATGGTGACTATTGTTGCCACTATACCTATCAACATCTCTCGAAACCATGACATCGTGGAGAATGTCTTTGTCGGAGTGGATTGCTCCCCAGAAGAGATTCAGACTTATACAGATCTTTTCAAAGAATTCTGCAATGTTTTTGCCTGGTCTTATGAGGAAATGCCAGGAATCGATCCGAAAATCGTTGAACATGAAATCACAACGTATCCGAATGCTAAGCCTGTTCGACAAAAACTTCATCCAGTTAATCCTAGGAAAGCAGCAGCCATTAAGACGGAGGTTGAGAAATTGCTCAAGGCTAGGTTCATATACCCTATTCATTTGACTCAATGGGTGTCAAACCCCATGCCGATCGATAAAAAACAAGGAACGATTTGTGTTTGTACCGATTTTCATGATTTGAACAAGGCATGTCCAAAAGATAATTATCCAACCCCATTCATCGACCAGATCATTGATGAGTGCGCCGGTTGTGAAGCTTTTTCGTTCATGGATGGTTTTTCGGGCTATAACCAAATCCAAATCAAACCCGAGGACCAACACAAAATGACATTCATTTGTCCGTGGGGTACATTCGCTTATCGTAAAATGCCTTTTGGTATCAAGAATGTTGGAGCCACTTTTCAACAGGCCATGTCTTTTGCGTTTCACGACCTCAAACATATAGTCGAGGCCTATCTAGATGATTTAGCATCACGCGATCACAAGCGAAAGGATCATCCTACACACCTTAGACTATTCTTCGAACACTGTCGCTACTTCAGGATTTGCTTGAATCCCAACAAGTGCAGCTTTTGCATCATGTCAGGACGTTTGTTAGGTTTCATCGTTTCAACAACAGGGATCATGGTGGATCCTCTTAAGGTGGAGGCAATAGTCCAGTTTCCCCCCCCCATGCACAATCTTACAACTTTAGAGTCTTCAAGGCAAGGCAAACTTCTTACGACACTTCATTGCCAACTATGCTGAAATCACCAAGGGCTTCATGCATTTACTGAAGAAAGATGTCCCCTTTTTCTGGGACGAAGCATCTCAATGCTCTTTCAACACATTGAAACACGCCCTCACTACCACACCTCTATTACGGCCACCAAATTATAACAAATACTTCTTATTATATCTAGCTGCCATAGAGTCAACCATAGGCATGGTTTTAGTTCAAGAAGATGATTCGTTTTCTGAATACGTGATCTATTACCTGAGCCAAGGCCTCGTAGGACCGGAACTTAATTATACCCATCTCAAAAAACTTGCATTGGCAGCAGTTCAGGCTGTTCAACGGTTCTATCACTATGTTCTGTTTCGTAAGACCACCGTCGTTGCCATCGTGAATCCATTCCAGTACATGTTGACACAACGCGTTATCGGTAGGAAAATCAGTAGATGGATGGTAATCCTCCAAGAATTTGACTTAGACTTTGTTTCAACCAAGTCCAAAAGTCATTGGTCTTTGCAGAACTTATCTCAGAGCTTCTAGTTGAGTCAGGTGACGTTGTGCCTGAGGAATCACCTATCCGGGGGGATATGTTTTTGATTGAATCTTCAGACCCCTGGTACGGAGATATACTGATCTATCTCCAGACTTTGAAGTGCCCCACCTCTGCTTCTCGTGATGAGCGTCAGCGGATATGCCATCAGGCAAAGAACTATCTCATCCTCAATGATACATTGTATCGGAGAGGTGTAGACTGCATCTTGCGTCGATTTCTCACTCATGAGGAGGCCGTCATAGTGCTCAATGATTGTCATATAATATCTTGTGGCAGTCACTTATCCGGGTTGGCAACAACCCAAAAGATTTTACAAGCAGGTTACTTCTAGCCCACACTTATGAAAGATTGTATCGAGTCGGTCAAGAAGTGCCATCTGTGCCAAGTCTTCTCACGAAAGATGAGGGCACATCCAGCTCCCATGTTTCCTATCATCACAATCAGTCCCTTCACTATGTGGGGGATTGATTACACTACATGCAACCCTCCATCAGCAAGGGGGCACCACTATATCATTGTAGCTGTCGACTACTTCACTAAGTGGGTCGAGGCTATGCCGACGTTCAAAGATGATGGAGAGACTGCAACTCTCTTCTTATTTAACCAGATCATAGCAAGGTTCGGCGTCCCGAGAGAGATTGTCACTGACCATGGTAATCACTTTCAGAATCAAATGATGACCGAGTTAACGTCAAATCTTGGGTTACAGAAAGAACATTCATCACCTTACTATCCCTAAGCCAATGGGCAGGTGGAAGCTGTAAACAAAACTCTTAAGACTATCCTACAACAAACTATCAACTCAGCCAAGTCAAATTGGCATTTGATGTTATACTCGACATTATGGGCTTACCAAACATCTATTAAGACTGCAACCAGTTTCTCACCTTTCCAACTCATTTACGAGCTGGAGGCAGTCTTGCCCATCGAATGTCAAATCCCATCTCTGAAATTGGCAGTACAGTTATTGCCAGACACTTCTCCACTTGAAGAACGGTTAGTACACCTTGAGCAACTTGATGAACAACGTCGCGATGTGGCCCTGACCAACGAGGCTCATAAACATAAGGTCAAGTTTCAATATGATAGGTCCGTTCGTCCTCGGTTTTTCTCTGAGGGTGACCTTGTCCCAGTTTATGACCAAGACAAGGACCCCCGGGGGGCAGGAAAGTTTAAACCCATGTGGTTTGGACCCTTCATTGTTAAGGAGGTTTTTAAAAAGGGCACTTATCGTCTGGTCTATTTTGAAGGGAATGCTTTGGTGGAGCCTAGAAATGGGCTCTACCTCAAGAAGTATTACTCATAGAACGATCACTGTGGGTAACTTTTTGTAACATATGTATAGTCTTTGTACTATTAATTTTTTACGTTTCTTTTAAAATGTGTTATGGACATGTCATTGATGTTATATTTCATCAATATGGCATATGTCAAGTGAGTTTGAGGTGTTCGTTGGGTATGCGGACGGTGCTAGTCGACACACGCGGAGGCTTGCCTCCGCAGCTTATTGAGTTGCTTCGTGACGCATTGTCATTGGGTATCTCTCATCTCCGGGTCTATCTAGATGCTCAACTGTTTGTGTCACAGCTAAACAGAATATACAGCATGCACGACCCTACTTTACACCGATGATTCCTTAGGGTACGTCTCTTGGAACACAACTTTGATTATATTACATATTTTCATGTTCCTAGGAGTCTAAATCAAATCATAGATACTCTAGATAATCACATTTTAGATTGGCATCTTGCTCACACATAAAAAGATCATGATCATACACATGTAAATACATTTTTGCACACATAATCCATAAAGACACAGAAAAGAAATAAAAACCGTATATAAACATCATAAAATTCTCAGAGTACATAGATGGGCGCAAGCGCCTCAAAAAGTGGGAACCATAACGAGTCACTGGGGTTTATGCCCTAAAAAAATATATACATATCAGTGCTCGTGGCACATAAAAGTATACAAGTCTGTTCAGGGCCTATGGGCCCTGTTCTACTCAAATACATCCTGACCCAAACACCTAAATAATCGGACCCATGTCCGAGGTACCCCCACAATATGAGTCTGCAAGGAGGGCGGCAAGTCCTCTATCTCTGCCATGGGAACTGTGCGAGTGATCACCATGAAGTTCTGCTAAATCCACCTAAGAACCCTCTTGGCCTCCCCTGCTGGGAGGTTCCCTGCCACTATTTCTCCCCCGACGGCGACAGCTGCGGCCTCTGGCTGTGGGTGGCGCCTGTTCTGTGCATAATCGGTAGGTTGCACAGGTCCATCATCTGCACGCAATACAATGTTCACCCATCAAAAACTTTGTTATACAAAAACATGATATATATATATCAAAAAGACATAAAAATTACATATGCAAACAAAAAAACTAGGTAGGTGGAGACTTACCCATCTCCCCTCGCTCCTCACCAGGAGGCACTGGTACCGCTGGATCTCTGGAAAAGTCAATCCTCGCATATGGGTAGTCCTCAATAGTTGGGATCTGTCGTGACAGCCAGGAAAAAAAGTCATCATTGAAGGCCTCTACAGTCCTTCCACCACCCTATCGTGGCAACAACACTGCCCATCTTCATACCGTAGGGAAAGTAGTCAGATTTCCTCGTACTGTCAGCCGAGGACTAAAGCATGGAACTCTCTCGAAAAAAAACGAACACAGGATGGTCCCAAACCCGAAGTTCCTATGTGTCCGCTATCTGCAAGCTGTCAAATGACCTATCATGCTTGCTAGTAATGTGGTACTCCAATCAAAAATTTGTGCATTCATGCACTGGATTGCACAGTTCATCTGTGCGCATGAAGCCTGATGCACAGCTATAGAGCCGGTAATCCGCCCAATAAGCAATAAAATAGTTTGCAGGGTGAGGCTGGTGATCCTACTAACGGGTACCGAGGAAGTTCTTTGATCGGTCCCAGCCTCACAGTACTCCTCTATCAACTCTGAGACTTTGCTCGGCCCCACAGGAAAAGTATGAAAATTGACTGGTTCCCCTCTCCTCGAGAGGCCAGTCAAAAAGTAAATATCCTCGGTGGTGGGCACCAAGGATTGCCCCTCTATCA
>CBVK0101019628.1:0-19171 GCA_900067695.1 Picea abies
GCTCTTCCGATCTCACCTTAAATTTCTCAAGTCACTTTTATCAGAAATTAAACCTACACAGTCCTAGAACATAGTACAAAATTTTCTCTAATCTAAACACTACATAGATATAACCAAGTATACTTATCTATAAATCATATAGTGATGCAACTGTTAAAATGGGTTCCCTTTTCCACCTAACCATAGGCACAACAATTCTTGGACAGATTTACTGCTTTCCACCCCCTATCTAGATCATGATGCTCTGAGAGAGACACTTCCTTCTATTCATCAACAACTAGGGATGTATGCCACTCTCCTCTTCCCATATGAACTTGGAAGACCAATTTTATTTCCACCAAGCAAGGGGGTCTACAATGAGTGCTTCCTCAGTCACTCATCTTCTCTACAACCCCGTTTATCATCTTGGACTGAAAATGATACCTAGCAATTCTTGTACCCAGAACACATTATTTTTTTAGTTCTCTTCAGAACTAGAGATATGCACATGCTCTCCCTCCTCAGAAAATGGTCACTAGACCCATTCCCATTGCATCCTCTTCCTTTGCCCATGAATTTCCCTTCTTTTCTTTCCTTCCTTAAAAAACTTTTGTGGGTCTAAATCCTCATTTCGTGGTCAGGTCAGGAAGTTTTCAGATGTGCACTCTTCCCATATCCGCATTTACTCTTGAGGAGGACTTCCCAACTACCATCCTGACTGGGTATTTGTTTTTCTGGGTCAGAGGATTGTTCTGAGTCTGAATAATTAAATCCAGTAAAGTACTAGTCTGGTGGGGGTCATCTCAAATATTATTGGTCCCCCTCACCATCTCTCTCATGCATCATGACATACCTTGGAAAACCCCTTCAACAGTTATGCAACACTTTCCATTTTATTTAGTAACAAAATATATACATTACCTTTTATAACAAAAAAGTTCATCAATTCCAACACCCACACATATTCAGTCTGCCCATAGTCTTTTAGCAAGTTATAGTTATATTTACAAGCTAGGGGAAGCAGGGGTATTACAATCCCCTCCCACTTAAAGGAACATCGTCCTCGATTTTCTACGTTTCGATGTGCTATGTATGTATAGGAGTAACCAAAAATGGTATGTTTGTTTCTTGGCATCCTCCATTTCCCATGTAGCTTCATCTGGACCAAAGTGTTTCCATTGCACCTTGACCTGTGCAATGGTTTTGTTCCTGAGTGGTATTTCTTTCCTTTCTATTATGCATTGTGGCTCTAGCAGTAATTCTCCCTCTAGCTCCACCTAAATCACAGACCAATCAATTATATGATCATAATCATCCACATATTTCTTCAGCAACGAAACATGGAAAACATTATGTGCCTTCATTGTGGGAAGAAGTTCTAATATATATGCTATAGGTCCCACTCTGTCCAAAAATTCAAAGGGTCCACAATATCGAGGTGCCATCTTGGCACGAGCTCCCATTCTAAATGAACTTTTTCTGGGCCTAACTTAGAGATACACATGATCCCCTTCTTTGAACTTTCTAGGAGTCCTTTTTTTGTCTGCATAGATTTTTTGTCTATCCTGAGCTATTTTTAGATTCTGTTTTATTTGAAATACTAATTGTTCCATTTCTTTAAGCATATCTGGCCCAAGTGTAATTTTGTCTACTATACTATTCTAGCTTATTGGAATATTGCATTGTCTACCATAGAGGTCCTTAAAAGGGCTCATCTTGAATGACTCTTTATAGCCATTGTTATAAGAAAACCATACCAATGGTAGGTAGTCTTCCCACCTCTTGGGATGATAAACCACATGCATCCTTAATATGTTCTCTAACATTTTTTTATCCTCTCTGTCTTCCCATCGATTTGAGGGTGATAGGTTGTACTAAATAACAATTTAGTTTCAAAACCAACAAACAGAGATTTCCAAAAGTTTGAAGTAAATTTTGTATCTTTGTCTAATATGATTTCCTTAGGCATTCCATGCAGCCTAAATATCTCTTTCATGAAAATACTAGCAATATCTATTTCATTGCAGGTTGACTTGATGAGAATAAAGTGAGCAACCTTGCTCACTTTTTCCACAACTACCATAATGGCATCATTTTGCTTGGTTGATTTTGGTAACCCCATGATGAAATCCATGGAGATGGTTTCCCATTTCTATTATGGAATTGGTAAGGACTGCAACAACCCTACTGGATTTCGGCACTCTAACCTTAACCTGGTGACATTCTAGACATTTATCTAAGTAATCAACTATGTCATTTTTCAATACGGGCCAAATATATGACCAATATGACCAATATGACCAATATGACCAAGATGACCAATATATGGTATTTTGTGTAGTTCATCCATTATGAACATTTTCAAGTCGTCACAATTTGGAATATACAATCTACCTTTGTAAGTTAGCAGACCATCATTCAACATTTGATATCCCTCATACTTCATCCTTGTGGACTCTTACTCTAGGTATGATTTCACAGTCTTGAAAAAAACATTTGTTTCTTGCGTACTTTTGACTCTCTCCTTGATGTTTTATTCACAAGTGCTTATAGGTTCCAATTGAATCACTTTCATACTTCTACTAAGGGAATCAACCACCCTATTTTATTTTCCTTTGATATGTTTGATTTCAAAATCAAACTAACTGAGGAGAACCATCCATCTACCCTATCTAGCATTGAGTTTTGGTTGATCAAACAAATATCTCAACCTACTATGGTATGTCATAAACAAAAATATTCTACCTAGGAGGTAATTCCTCCACATTTTTAAAGCAAGTACTATGGTAGCCAATTCCAAATCGTGGGTCACATAATTGATTTCATGCTCATTCAATTTTCTGGATTCGTAGAAAATCACATGACATTCTTGCATAAGGAATCATTCGATCCCTTCCTTGCAGGCATCTGTACACAAAAGGAAGTCATTTTTTGGGTCTGCAATATTCATCACATGTGCATTGGTTAGAAGGTATTTCATCTCTTGGAATCTCTCTTCACATTCGAATGTCCAAATGAATTTAACTCCCTTTTTCTGAAGGGAGGTGATTGGGAAACCAATCTTGGAAAATCCCTTTATGGACCTTCTATAGTATCATGCTAGGCCCATAAAGGATTTGATATCAGATACATCATTTGGGGTAGGCCAATCCATAATCGATTTTATCTTGTCATGATCAACTACCACTCCTTCAGAAATAACATGGCCTAAGTAATGGACTTGGTTTTGGAAAAATTCACACTTACTAAACTTAGAATAAAGTCGATGTTCTCATAACACTTGAAGCACTAACTTGAGATTTTCTTCATTCTCTTCCCTACTCTTAGAATATATTAGAATAACATCAATGAAAACCAACAAAAATCAGTCCAAGAACTTACTGAGTACATTATTCATTAAGCACAAAAAAGTGATTGGTGCATTGGTAAGCCCAAATGGTACCACCACAAATTCATAGTGCCCATATCTTGTCCTAAAGGTTTGTTTGTGGATGTCTTCACTTTTAATTTGGACTTGATGGTATCTCGACCTCAATTCAATCTTGGATAAAATTGTAGCACCCCTTAACTGGTCAAACAACTCATCAATCCTTGGCAAGGGATACTTATTCTTAATGGTCATCTTATTGAGTTGTCTAGAGTCTATGTACAAACTAAGTGTGCCATCCTTCCTTTTCATAAACAAAGCCGGTGCTCCCCAAGGAGACACACTAGGACGAATGTAACCTTTATATAACATCTCCTTTAGTTGTAGTTTAAGCTCAACTAGCTCTGGTGTACTCATTCTATAGGGTGCTCTAGACATTTGCATCGCTCCTGGTACAAGTTCTATTGAAAATTCAATATCTCTTCTTGGAGGTAGACCCGGTACCTCTTCTGGAAACACATATTTATACTCTCTTGATATGGGATGGTCCTCTAGGCTTGGTTTATTATTCTCAACGGGGTTTAACACTTGTATTTCATAGAAAGGACATTCTTTTCTGCAATACTTCTTCACTTGAAGGGTTGATATTTGTCTCACTGAGAAAGGATTTTGAATTCCTTGTAGGGTTATTTTTCTCTGGCCTTCTTCATCTTCACACTCCAAAATTTTATTGTAATATTCCAAATTGGATTTATGGGAAGCCATCTAGTACATGCCAATCAACAGGTCATAAGATCCTAAAGGGTGTATGTTTAGGGTTTCTTGGGTGGGTAATCCATTCAAAATGAATTGGCATGCTGGTATGATCTTTGTTACCTTTATTTTGGTTCTAGTGGCTAGTTGTACCAGCCATGATTTAACATGTTTTACTTGTTGCAATTTACATTTCCCAACAGTTTGAGGGGCAACATAACTCACATTAGAACCATGGTCAATTAAAATGGAAACTAGATGGTTGGAAATCATACCTTCCATCTCCACCACTGAAGCCCTGTCGTTATCTTGTTTATTATCCAGGTCTGCATGAATTTGTGGCATGCTCCTAGCCACATCATTGACTGTGGTAGCTTTGTGGATGTTGTACACCCTCCTATTGTCATGTTGCCTATGTGGGAAGTCCCTCAACATATGTTCTTCTCCACAACCCCAACATTTCAAGGGTTCTGTCTTTGTATTATCATTCTTATGCAGGGTTGATCCAAAGGGTTTATTATTACTCTGAGATGGAAAATTATGTTGATATACACTTTTAGTAGGAAGGCTCATCCTAGATATTTTCCCATGATTCTTAAATCTTGAAGATTTAAACCTCTTCTTATTGAATCCTAAATTACTTTTCTTCTTCTAATCCTTATGAGGTTTGGCCTTATCCTTGAATTGATCATAGTAGTACCTGGCCTTCTGGATAATGTCTTCTAAAGTCTTTGGTTCATCGAATTCAATTATGTCTCGGAAGGACTGAGACAGTCCACTAATAAATCATTGCATATTTACCCTTTCATCCTTTATGTAGGGCACATACCTCATCAACTCAAGAAACATTTTGATATATTCATCTATTGTGAGTTGTCCTAGATTGAGTTCATAGAACTCCTTGATCTTCCCATCAAAGTATTTTTCCGACAGATACATCTTCTTGAAGTATTTCTCAAATTTTTTTCATCACAAGTACTTCTCATGGATTCCTTTCACATTCCTAAGGTCCTCCTACTAATAGAGGCCTTTCCATTCAAGTTAAAAAAGGTTATTCAAACCTTTAATGTTTTAGAGTAGTCATGGACTCTGAAGTACTTATTCAAGCCAACTATCCAAACTTCTGCTTATATCCTCTTTTTAATTTCTCCATTGAAAGTGGGTGGTTTGGCCTTATTAAACTCTTCAGGGTCATGGATATTGGAATGCTTCCCCTTCTTTCTTCCCTGCTGGGAATGTGAACTAGACTCACTACTAGAAAATTCCTTGGAGTTGTCAGTTTCCCCACTAGAGGATTCTTTCGTTGAATGTCTCTTGGCTCCATGTTGGGTCTTCTTTGAGGCGCTCCTCCTTGTGTGGCCACTTTCAGGACCATTCTTTTGTATCTCGGGTGGAATTTGGGTTTTCTTACTATGATGTCTATCCACATTATTTGTTGCATGTCAATGTTGTAGCTTCCTTTGTATATCTGATAGGCTTTGCAGTAGGACTACATTAATTCCAATTTGTTTTCTCATTCTTTTATCAGCTTTTCATTGTCAGCCTTACAACTCTGTAATTCTGCCATGAGGCTTCTTACAGTTTCAGCCAAATCCGGAGGGATTTCCATTGACCTCCTCTCATCAAATTCTTCTTCTCTATTGTGGGAGATTTCCCCCAAATCATGGTGTGTCACCATTCTTTACGTTGTAGTTTTCCTATTGTCCACTGATTGTTTGAGTGCTGATAAAACATTTTATGTTTGTTAATTATCTACTAGTTTATGAACAACACATACAATTTGTAAGGTAAAGTCAACTTCCATATTTGGAACACTAGCAACACACAGTTCATATTTTTAAAACATATAACAACAACGTAAAGTTTCATTCATCTCTTTAGTAGTGGTTTAAATAAGCTTCTTATGAATGGGGTAAGATAGGGTGTTACCCATTAAAACTTCTCTAATAAAATTTTGTGTGACTCGTTCATGAGCCCAAGCAGGCCAAGTGTTATTGCCCGCTCTGATACCACTCTGTCACACACCTGACTCCTAAGTACCTTTTTAAGGGATGGGGTATAAATTTTTCACTTAACCTAATACCCATGTCCCAGTAATTACCGAAATCTTTACTTTATCTTTTCCCTCTTAGAAGTAGTTTAACACTAACTCAATAAATCACTCATACAATAATTATGAGTAATTATATTATAGCATAATGATGATAATTTTACCATAATATACTTAAGTTGATTAACCTTAATTAAGCTATATAATTCAATTCATCCATGCTGCACTTTCACATAATTTAACATATATATCTAAATATATGAATATTTATTTTATTTACTGAGAAAAAGGATTAATTGCATTCAACAAGAAATTATCATTTTATTAATTATATTATAATATAATTGTATTTAATTATTTTATAATATGATTAATTTATATCAAAGGGGGCACTTAGGATTATCAATTCCCATTAATACCTAAGCCTCCGGACTTTGACAAAATTCCTCATCATGCATTTATGAACCCAAATCTCTCGAATGTCGGAGTTCTAGAGAGGGTCCCACTCATACTATACCTTTGTGCAAATATAATTAATTATATTGATTTATAATTTAATTCATCACCTTAAATGTTTATATTGATATTTTTGCAGCCATTGGAACGAGAAAGGGTAGGTTCGGGCTTTCGGCCCTTCATTACTTGTTCATTCCATTACCCCAAACATCCCGAAGTCCCGAATTCCCAGAGCTCCAGAGTCTCGAATTCCCAAAGGGTCCATACTTCACGTGATTTCGCATTAATATTAAATTACAAATGGAAAATAGAGTTGATACTTTATCACGTACCAATATCACAATAAACCCATTTAGTATATATTTTATTAACCTCTTCGGAAAATGCACCCAAGTTTATAAAGTCCCTTAATATTTTATTAATATTTGAAATAAGGGAGAGAGAGAGAACTCCAGGTCAACCCCCTTCGTCTCTCTACCACATTCCTTATACTCCAATCTCCCAGAGCCCGAGAGTCCTGAAGCTCCAAAGTGACCCCACTATCACACATTACCACACCATTTAATATTCAGAGGAGTTGTCTTCATTTAAGTGTAATCAATTTAATGAACCTTAAAAATAATATAATATATTTAATTTATATTCCTTGAAAATTACGCCCGGGTCTTAAAAGTCTCCAATATTATATTAATATTTGACATGAGATAGAGAGAGAGTTCGTCATGACAATCTCCTTCGGCTCTCCCACACATCCTTTACATTCAATTCTCCCGGAGCCCTAAAGTCTCGAAAAGGGACACACTTGTAATTACATTATGGTTTAAATATAGTGAAATAATTTGGGTTATAATATATATATATATATATATATATATGGTATTAAAGGTATATTATATTAATCAATTTCGTTAATCAATCACATTAAATACAATAATATAAATAATTGTGTTTATAAGTTATGCAACCTTTCACTCAGGGAAAGGAAGGGTTCATGTATTCGACGACTTTGGCTTGTGGAATCCCATCACCCAAACATCCTGGAGCCTCATAGCTCGAAACTCCTGTATTTCTAAAGACTATGATAAGGCTAAAGAATTTGGTCACCATTTAATTCCCTCGTGTGTTTGACATTAAAATGATAATAATAATTATATTCTTTTGGGTCTCAGGTATTTTACACTCCAGGGGCCTTAACCTGAATTTTTAGAATAATAAAGTAATATTACTATTAATAATAATCATATGTATATAAACATATATACATATATTTCCATAGTTTTGTAAGTTTTAAACCTGCAAAGTAAAGCAATGCATATAGATTCTTAAGCAAAACAAAAATTAATCAATGGCTCATTCACATAGTACACAGAGATTTATACCGGAAACCCTCAACCAGGGAAAACCTTTCTTATATTATTATATCGAATTTCACCATTCACCATATAGTATATACAATCTTTTTAGGTATTCCGTAGATACCAAAACCCAAATCCCTTAATCCGGGATTAATTTAAACTGCTAAAAATAGCAAAAATTGCCCAAAAACAAATTTTGGGACATTGCGCATAACCAGGGGGGGCCATAGCTGCCCCCCCCCTGGGACCCCCCTAGGAAGCGCCCGATGCACACGACACAAAGAGCACTACTAGAGGGATCGTCAGACGCAGTTGTCGAACCTGACGTGCCCTCACACACACATGCAAAGAATATAACATATACCTTACAAGTTTTACTTTGTTTTGCTACGATGCTTTAAACGAAAATTATTTTCTTTTGCAAAAAAGAATAAGAAAAGGAAAAACATAATTTTCCAGACTTTATAAAGAGGTTAAATAAAAGTTTATATTCCAAGGAAATTTTCTCCATCCTGGAAATTAAAATATAATTATAATATATCCCTTCTCGTGGGTAAATGAGTAAAATTTTATTTCCTTGTTACTGTGCTACTCTTACTAAATTTATGGAAAAGGTCCTAATACAATGATTTACCTCCACAGTAAATTCAATGTTTCTACTAGGATTTACTGCCCACCAAAATTTAAGGGGATTCTTCCAAAATTTAGGAGATTTAACAAAACTTAAATATAAATGTTTATTTATGCCCCAAATAGATTTTTCACAACTTTTGTATTTTAATTTCATTCACACCAATTTCATGTTTATGTCCTAATTATTTTTCCTCGATAATTATTTATAAGGACTTTTAATGTTTTCCCATAATTGGGATTATTTCCTAAAGTCCACACAAATCTGATACCTTCTAACTTTTTAGTAGGGGATTTGAAGATATACTAAAATGAAGCAATATTACACAGAAAAGTCGATCTCTCTTCTTTTAGAGGTGTTATAGATATTTTTAACTGCTCAATCATTAATTTCCCATCATGCATTAAACTGTACAACATAGTCAACCACAACATCCACTCCCAGAAATATTACTTTAGCACACAGATAGTCAAGAGATAAGAAATTAAATCCAAGGAGAATCAACTAAGACATTCTATTTATTCTGCTTAAATTTCTCAAGTCACTTTTGTTAGAAATTAAACTTGCACAGTCCTAGAACATAGTATAAAATTTTCTTTGATTTAAACACTACAGAGATCTAACCAAGTATACTTATCTAGAAACCAGATAGTGATGCAACTGCTAAAAGGGGTTCCCTTTTCCAGCCAATCGTAGGCACAACAACTACTGGACGGATTTATCGTTGGCCACCCCCTATCTAGATCATGATGCTCTAAGAGAGACTATTCCTTATGTTCAGCAACAGCTAGGGATGAGGGCCACTCTCCTCCTCCGATAGGAACTTAGCAGACCAATTTTGTCTCCACCATGCAAGGGGGTATGCAATGAGTGCTTCTATGTCACTCATCTTCTCCGCAACCCATTTATCAGCTTGGAATAAAATTAATGTTGCCTATCAATTCATGTACTCAGAAGAAATTCATTTTTTGGTTCTCTTCAGAACTAGAGAGTTGCACATGCTCTCCCTCCTCGGAAAATGGTCACTAGACCCATTCCCATTGCATCCTCTTCCTCTTCCCATGAATTTCCCTTATTTTCTTTCCTTCCTTAGCAAGATTGTGTGGGTCCAAATCCCCATTTCGTGGCCAGGTCAGGAATTTTTCAAATGGGTCCTCTTCCCATCTCCTCATTGACTCGTGAGGAGGACTTCCCAACTACCAACCTGACTGGTAATTTATTTTTCTGAATCAGAGGATTGTTCTAAGTCTGAATAATTTAAATCTAGTAAAGTAATGGTCTGGTGGGGGTCATCTCAACCATTGTTGGTTCCCCTCACCATCTCTCTCATGCATCATGATCTACCTTGGCAAAACCCTTCAACAATTATGCAACACTTTTCATTTTATTTAGTAAAAAATATATATACATTACCTTTTATAACAAAAAGGTTCATCAATTCCAACACCCATGCATATTCAGTCTGCCCATAGTATTTTAGTGGGTTATAGTTATATTTACAAGATGGGGGGAAACAAGGGTATTAAAACATATATATGTTTTGCACGTTCGCACATGCATATCCCCCACACAACCAACACTTAGTCTAATTCGAACCCATGTGCGGATAATCCTATCTCTCATCCTCTCACACTCCTGCATTTTGCAACTTTGTACTTTCAATAGTTCCATAGCATGGGTTCTGAACAATGATGAACTTTGCATGAAAACCAACTTATTTATGGAAATTGCATTTTCTAAGATTCCACCACTAACTCTCTATACTTAGTTGAATTTTTTTTATGTAACAATGTTTATTATAAAAAATAAGTACATAAAGTGAACAAAATGCTTCTATGCATATGTTTAACTTAAAAAATATTGTTGAGTTGAATTCATTTTAAGTAACAATGTTTATGATAAAAAATAAGTATATAAAGCAAAGAAAATGTTTTTATGCATCTGTTTAACTTAAAAAATATTGTTGAGTTAAATTTATTTTAAATAGCCTATGTGAAAATTATCCATATAATCGCTACACTTGCATATGTGGATATAAACTCCTATGCATTATTGCACAACGTCGAGCCATATCTTCTGCACTCCTGCACTCCTGCATTTTTCATAGGTGTGATGCCTACACAACTAAGACATAGTATATTTTCAATACATATGCGAAGAATTCATGCAAGTCATCGCACCACACCATCCTAATGCACTTCCACGCTTCTAACACTTCTGCTCAAAGATTTAAAATGCATTGGAATGATAGAAGAAAATGATTTCTCGAATTCATATCTTCCATAATTGGGGATTTCAGACAAGTGGTTTCACACATGCATGGCGCCTGCATAACCAAGGCTTAGTATATTTTCAACATTTGTGTAGAGAATTCATAGAATTCACCACGCCAACCTACTGCACTTCCACACTTTTAATACTTCAAACAATTTCCAAACAAGACTCTATTTGCAACCTATCCAAGAGTGCAAAACTTCCATGTTAATTGATTTCTTGTGTATGTAAATTTAGGATTCATAGCAATGCAGAGAAAGAAAAGTTATTATAGTTTCTATCTGTTTACAGTTCTATTTGGTTGGTGATTGTATACAAGTAGTGAATTGGGACATAGCAATATAAATTATTTATTTTGAAATCCCTCACACCCACATTGTATTAACTTTTTTCTTTCCAAACCATGAAACGATTTGCAAACCATGAAATAGATTACCTTGAATAGAAATGAACTATGGCAGCTATCTTATCATGTGTTCAAGGGTTTAAAATGCATTAGAACAGTAGAAGAAAACAATTGGCCAAAGCCGATAGAAGAAAGAATGTAGAAACATATATGTTGTGTTAAAAAAGGGGGCAAGGGGGGGGGATGGTATGCAAGGTCTGTATAGTTTTTCCATATTTGTAATAATTGAATTGAAGATAGAAACTTTTGCACAAACTCTGCGATATATAAATCTTATGAAACAACCCAATTGACTATGCTTTGGGTTTGATATTTAAATTCTACATGAATATGCATATATGTCAAACAAATTACTTTTCATTTGGAACTTTCTGTGCATATTTGTATACAAGATGCTATTGAATAATACACATTTCACTTAATGTAGTGATTATACATTGTATTTGTTATTAATGTTTGACTGCATTTGATTCTATCTAGATGAATTAGAATATTATTATTATTGCAGACCAATGAAAATAATAATATATAAACACCTAGTTCAATGTTCATTAAAATGTTCATATAATTTAATTATAAATAATTATAATGTACTTGTCCAAGAACTTTGCAATTTCTGAATGACTATCCTTTCTGTATATCGATGCATATTCTATCCACAACAACCCATGTTCATTTTCGCTTCCTCTATTATGAAACTCTGTCACAAAGCAGTTGTTTGATACTTTCTCGAAATGTTTTTTGTCACAACACAATTGCTTCAAAGCAATGATTCTACGTCTATGGTAATGACTACAAGTGATCAGTTCCTTTCTTATCAGGTAATAAATGTCCCTGTATGCCAATTTTTCAGAGTGCTTTTCATTTTTTTTTGTTCCTATACAAATCTGCCAATGCAGATACCACCTCATGTCATTGATGTTCTGCACTCATGAATGTGATGAAAAAGGTCGGAGGCCCCAACTGTCATATCTTTGCAAATGCATGTTTCTTAATATGTTGGAAGTAATCAGGAGAAATGTGAATATTTTTGAAATCTATGTATCTAATATTAGAATTAAGTATCTTTTCCAAATTTGGTTTGTACTTCACGTCTTTTGCGAGTAACTTTATTCCTTGTAATTTTCCCTTTCTTATTTGTATCCACATGTGGGAAAACACTTTTCTGATTATTATTCACATTGTTTTAAAGAAAAAAATTGTAGTGTGATACAAGAATCGTTGTTTGCATGTATCAATTCCCATTTCACTAATTTTTGGTAACTAAATCTCCTTACAATGTCATCATCACAGGGATTCCCATAGAATAGGGTTGGAAAGTTCATATCTTCTACATATTTTTCCATGAATATTCCAAGTGGACATTGTCCTTCAGCAGGTGTGAATCCAATGATATTTTCCTGTAAATCATGAATCCATTCTGAATCTATGAACCCATGCACTAATGTTTCACTAGCTCTCTCACTATCTTATTCTATCTCCATATCACTCTCACAATCAATTTTTTTTGTTTTCTATGCATTTTTTACTATCATTTTTGAGAATATCATCCCATTCTTTGTTTATAATGATGTTTCCAACCTTATATAAATCTCTGGAACACAATTCTTTTAATTCTTTCATGACAATGTTTACACGGACTCTTCTGGTCTAATATGCATTTTTGTATTGCAATAGTATTTTCAATGCAATTGTCATTGTCATTGTTTCATCCATGGATTATGGAAATGATTTTTGGAGAACATCCATATGAATAAGCATGTTGATGATGGAGCCTATCAATCCCATCTGTGATCATTTGTAGCCCCATTGTCTAATTTGTGCAAATACAATTCTAAGTGACACAAGTCTCTCCTCAAGTTCCGATAGTGTGCTTGCAATTGGTAATGGCATGTTGCATATTATCTTGTCCAATGTTGCAAACCATGGCAGTTTCCCATTTTCAAGTGCTCTTTTGCAGCTAATACATATCTTCTCATAAGACAATGTTTTGTCACATGCATTCGAGCTCATATATTATTTCTTCAATTCCTCATTCAAGAATTTAATGTTCTTTGAAAAATGCGATTGTTCACAAATTTCACATTCATTTCTATGTGTGTCTTGGATGTATTTCACATAGAGTCTACATGCTTGTTTCTTTTTTACATTGATATACTCACTACATGAGCATCCACTTTTTCTTGTCTGTCTAGCTTTGATGCTTAACTGTATTTGTTTTAATTTTGTATATGCAACTCTTGCTCTTTTACTACCATGCATTGTTGCATTGATTGAATTTCCATCTTCTCCATGTACATGCCTTTTCACCCCTTGCTTGGAAGCAAACCAACAATTTCATTTGTTTATTTCACGTATCATCTTTTTTAGTCTATGGTAACTAAGTATAATATTCTCAACTACATGTCTCTTTTCTTTTTGAAAACCCATTCCAACAACTGCACTGTTATTTTCTAATGTAATTTTATCCTCACATTGTGCATTGTGTCTATCTTGGTGTCTTCCCAGTACATTCCATGAACCAATATATTGTCACGCATACTTTTTCTCAATGTCATTACTCTATCTCTATCATGCTTGCTTCCACATGTATTCACTACACCTAGTATCCATTGGTCATAATGCTAATCACATATTTTACTGTACTTATCCCTTAGCAATGGTTCATAGTGAACATGAACTATATGTGTTTCAAATGAAAACACATCCATTATTTTATCACAGTTCGATCCAACAAAATACAAGTTGGAAATATTGTTTCCATGGAGGGACTATAGTTGGATATTTACATTGAAAATGAATGATATCCATTGAAAACAGAATGCCCCACCCTCTATCTTCCCTTTTTCATATGGCATTTCCATACTTACAAGGTACTCCTGCCAATTCACAATAGTTGATGTATTGTCTATACGACCAGGTCTAAAATATGCATGCAAGCAACGCAATGCATTCTAGTCACCACTTTTCATTACATTGCAAAAGGATTGCACAATGTAAATTCTCAAGGATTGTACATCGAAGTTTATGGCTATCAAATAACAAACTGATCCGAACAAACTATCACTGCAACTAGATACAACAAGAATCACTCTACTCAATCCATAAGAATGCATCTTGTCCATATTAGATTCCCAATAGTATTCGAGGTTTTTTCACATTGGTGACAAGTAAGTATTAGGTTGTTCAATATTTCACCTGGCTAGTTTTTTGTAAAGAAATGGTTCATAGTGGCCACTAACAGGATTTTCATCATGAAACAGGGTGCAATATGGATTTACATTTGTATTTATGTTGAAATGCAAATACATTGTTTTCCTCATTAGCAACCAAACTACAATCGATGTATTTAACCATTTTTCTAACCATCATATGCAAAAGGTATCTCCCCCTATCCCTCTCTTATTTTCATTCACATTTGAATATGCAGACATGTGCATTTTTGACAAATTTATTTCAATGTCATGAATCCTATGCAATTCATACAAGAAAACATATCCTAGCTCAAGCTCATATGATTCCAATGCCTCTTTATCTCTATTGTCCAAATAGACCAATAAATGATTTATTAATCCATTTTGTAATTCAATGGAAGAGTAGCATAAATGGAGTAGGACCTGTAATATACCAAACAAACAATCCCTGAGACTATTTAAATGCATACAATCTAAAATGACCATTTCTATGCAGAACATGGTCAATATTTCCATGCACAATGCATTGTTCATTGTTTTCATAGTTTTCAACATCTATTGTATCTTCCATGTTTTAGTTTATATCATTTAGTTTATGCTTAGCCTGTGTCTATAGCATTGAGCAACCAAAAACATAAAATGATAAATATAATCTCAAAGCAACATACCTTATTTTTGTTTGTGTTTAATTTTGATTCTCTCTGATCTATATATAGTTTTTGAAATAGTACTTGACCAATTTAACCTACCCTTTGGCATATATGATACACCTCAAAAATATTTCATTTCATGATTTGATTAAGCAATACAACCGAAAACAAAAAAACATTTTGATTAAACATTACACGAATGCTATTGCAAATTTCAATGAAACGAAGTAATTGCACAATGCATGAACAACATATTATCAAGCAATAACAATGGACTATTTTGGAACACATAGAAATAATGATGTCTGATGTCAAGATTTGCATACTTTTTATGTATTAGATTCAACTATGTCCAACTATGCGGGGAATATTAAAAACAAGCAAAGAAACTAGTTGCACACATTTTTCAGGTACATAAACTAATTTGGAAGACCATTAGATAAAAGCAAGTTACTACATGAATACTTTTAGCATCTCCAATAACTATTGTCGGGGAACTTCTCGATTGCAGAACGAAAAATGCTATGAATTTTCTACCCATGTCTTGAAAATAGACTAAATGTTTACTTTGCGAGAGGTATATTTGTTTGGAGTCCGAAGATATGACCATATAAAAACCTTCCGTCCAACCTCAAAATTGGCCAACTAAAAATGATTTAATTAGAAAATTATCCAAAGATAAATAGATCATAGAGATAATATTTCCCCAGTGCCAAGAGTAGGATGTTAATCTGCTAGAATATATTTTACACATATATCGGCTACCTTTCAAATAGAAATAACCATAATAAAAAACCATCGAGCAATCCACAAATAAGCAACACATTTTCTTCACACTTCTTCTAGATGCCTACCCTTTCCTCCTAAATCGAAGAAAATCAATTTACTATAAATTAGTGACCTATCTTGAAAATTATATCGCTCATCACAATCACTGATGTGGAACTATTTGAAAAGCAGAGGTGTAGAAGTGCAACAATGCAGAAGGATGACCCATGTCAGTTCTTTGCACAAGGCTTAAAAATGGAAAATCTTAAATAAACCAAGTATAGCTATGTCAATTTTAGAAGTGTTGAGGCATCTAAGTACGACAATATCAGACCATAAGTAGTATGGGTTGAAAGCATGGATTCTCTCCATGAGGCTTGAAAAATACTTAGCAATCGCTTTTCAAAGAACATGCCTATGAAGAGCATCACAATATCATATCAACACAAGCATCTACACAACTTGAAAAATACATAGGTATAAAGGCATTCTAGCACAAAAATTTTGAAACATAAATAAATCAGAGAGCTCATATTGCTTCAAGACCAAGTGTATCATGTGTATTTACTAATGTGTCTTTTCCAGACACATGAACAACCTATGGAACACAAGTAACCATAAATATAAACTACCACCCAATTCATAGAAAATCAGGATATTTACTTTGCATCAATCCTAAATCTCTATCCTTTCCTTCTAAATCCAAGAATATCAATGCTCCTAAAGTGACTCGGCCTTCCTTCAGATTACCTAGATTTAAAAAAAAAAGTGTCGAACTATTGAAAATGCAGACCAGCGGGAGCATAGTAGCTCACAAGCATCAACGCCATGGATCCACCACACAACGCTTGAAAATAAACTAATTCTTTCCTATGCCTACGACATATTTGCACCCAATGTGGATGCACACAACAAGTACCTATGCGGACTCCAAATACGTGGTCATAGAAAATGATTCTGCAAAACTATGGAGGTGCATAGCTGCACGATGATAACTGACATAAATTATTCGCACAAGCATTGAAAATACACAAGTGTTTCCTGTGTTATCCTTATGGCTCTGCAAAACACAGAGGTCTACAATACATAAATGAACTAGTTGCGGACATATGTCCATAGCAAAATCCTTCCCACAACCTAAAACAAAATCTCTTGTAAAAAGGGATTTTTGGCTAGGAGATTTTCCAAATATTGATACAATACCAAGGTGAATTATTTTGATTCACAGTACTCAACTATTCAAATTGTGGACTTGCGCAAGTGCATAATGAGAAATCATACAAATTCACCTTAGAATCATTGAAAATACACAGATGATTACTATGTTTTACATATTCCTCTATGGAGAGAAGAGGTGTGAAATACATAGCTGCACCGAGTGTGGACATATGTCCATAGAAAAATCCTCCCAACAACCTGGGAAAAATCCCTCGTAAAAAAATAATTATGGCCAGGATGTTTTTCAAACATAAATACATTGCTCAACTCCAATTTCTTCAAGGAAAAATTCAAGTCATGTATTTACTAAAATGGCCTTTCCACACACATGAATCACCTCCGAAATATGCCCAATCATAAATTGAAACCATTGGCCAACACATGGAAAAGTGGTAAATTTTCTCTGCACTAGTTCTAAATCAGTTCTCTCTCCTAGTAAATGTGAGCAATTCAACCGGCCATAAATGACCTAGGCATCGTGGAAATTGCATGCCTTGCCACAATCTATATTGTACAACTATTACAAGTGCCAACATGCGAAAGAACTGCAATGCATGGATCCTTGACAATGGTATTAGTTTTCTGCACAGAAATTGAAAATAGACCAAATGTTCACTGTCCTGGGAAAAACTCGTACAAAGCATGGAAGATACATCTATGTGGAGTGTGCAAAAATATTCAAAGCAAAAACCTATGCACATAAGCAACAACGCAATATTGATCATCTACTACAAAGAAACCGTATTTTTATATTAGATGCATATTTTCATATACTCCTGCACATTGTTTGTTTGATGCATTCCACCTCCCCTTTGCATTTCCATAACTCTTCCATTGAATTTTGGAGCGCATCAATACATCATAGATTTCTTTGTCTAGAAAAAAAAAATATAGACACATTGCAATCATATCAATAGGAACTAGGATCTTGTTTCTTTCAATAATTGCACCAAATTCTTGACATTAAGACACATCTTTCGAAAATACAGTTGTCTACATATTCAAATGTAAATGTAAATGAAAGACAACTATCAACACACACATTTCTTGTAAGAAGTGTTGTCTATGCTAGCCATATACCTTTGCAAAATGTGGAGGTACACAACACATAATTGCATTGAGTCTGGACATATGATCATAGCATGTTTCTTGCAAGAATTGCATCAGAATCCTGGAATTAAGACATATCTTTCAAAAAATGTAGCCAACGCATTGCAATCATATCAATACGAACTAGGATCCTATTTCTTGAAAGAATTGCATCATATTCCTAACATTAAGGAATATCTTTCGAAAAATGAAGTTATATGCATCTTCAAATGTAAATGAACATGCAGAAGACATAACTACACCAAGTGCCCACATATTTTCATAGAAAAATCTTCCAGACAACATGGGTGTAACATCCCCACTACAACCCCTGGTTTAATCAATTCATATTGTAGATATAAATGTGGCTATGGCCAAATAATGTAAATGTGAAATGTATTTCCTGAATTGTAAATAAATATAATGTGATACCAGTTGTTGGGATTTGGACAAAGATGGGGGATGATTAATCCACAAGAGGAGGAATGCCTAGAGACTGTCCAAGTGGTGTCCAAAGGGAAATAATTTATGGGTATTAATTCAAACCCACTTTTCTAAATTTTATTATCAATTCGGGAAAACTTCTATTTCTAGTTGAGTGTATGAGAGCCCAATCATTGAATATCTGTCATAGGGTGGGTGTGAGAGTCACATCTCGTAGTTATTAGAGAGCAT
Source organism: Picea abies (assembly GCA_900067695.1). Lineage (NCBI taxonomy): Eukaryota > Viridiplantae > Streptophyta > Pinopsida > Pinales > Pinaceae > Picea > Picea abies. The sequence goes on from CBVK0101019628.1 coordinate 18,866, forward strand.
CGGGCTAAGTTACAATCAATATTGGGCAAAGTGAGCAGTCAACTGTCTTTGGGAAAGAGAGGAAATTCGTATGGGTAGTAATAAGCAATTTTACATAGGATTTTTTACATTAACTACAAGTAGAGAATAGGGGAGAAGACCATGGGAGATTATACAACAAGGCTATGAAAATTTTGGATCATGTTGGAGCATTTTTGGAGCATTTTAGAGTTGGAAATTGAAGAACCAAGTTGTTAGGCTTGAGGAGTGAACTCTTGGGTGAGTTGCACTGTATCAACATATGTTTTTTTTTTTTTTTTTTTTTTT
>CBVK0101019635.1:0-13867 GCA_900067695.1 Picea abies
GTATTCTCCTTTTCATATTTCTAATAAAACAATATATTTCTTTCCCATAAAATTGGTCTTATTTTATTGTATGACTCCTTGATCACATACATAGGTTTTGTTGAGTATATGTTATTGCTTTCACTTCGTTGACTTGTGTCTTTTTACAGGATCAACATCCCATAAGCCTTGGAATGGAGCGAGGATAACACTAGCAAGGACAAACGACGTTTAAAAGGTATGTCATTTATCTCTTGTTAGTTAGTATGCTTGATGATTGGAACTTAGGGAAATTTTTATATTTTGTTTTGTTTTGTTCTAGTTTCGGGGTGAAACTAGGGAGATCAGTTTGTGTCCGCACTTACTGATTAGTCCGATAACAATATCGACCACATCAAATGGATTTTGGAAGACATTGGGTCTTGATCCATGAGGTACAATCTAGGTATCATGGTGAGTGTCATTTCAATATTTGAGACATTTGAGTTTGTTGCATTTAAAACTGTTTTTGATTATGTAACGTCTTCTTGGAAATTTTTCTCTTTTCCCTATTTCACCTTGGTGGTTGACATTTCTCCCTAGTAAGTGGTCACCCTTAGGGATATGTTTTCTACTGGGAGGTACCCTTTATAGGTCATCATGACATTCCTGACCATACTTTCCACTTTCCACAATTAATCCCCTCATCTTCTTATCTTTTGGAATTTTCGGGTGTACAGACCCAAGAAGGGATTGCCCCTCATTTCATGGGAAGAAGGGGATGAACGCCCAAAGGGAATGTAGATGGAAAAGGTAAAATCCATATTATGAAACTTCCAAATGCTCTCCTAAAGAGGTCTTGAGAACTATAAAATGCTTCTCTTAAAAACAAAAATCAAATACCTGCAAAAGCAAATTCATATTATATAAATGTCCCACTTGTTGAGGAATCTACACAAGTGCGTTACAAGATAGAATATAACCCCGTGGAACTTTGTGTACCTCTCCCTTCAAGTGACACTATAGTACTTCCCCCCAAGATAATTTATTAACTCATAGGGAGTACCCAGTGTTTGGACCTTAATTAATTAATGGCAATAAATGGGCTTGGAAAATAGATGCATTGAAAATGAAGGTGCAACACACCCTCTACAAAGGCACCCATAAATGAGACACTAAGATCCCTTGTATGTCATGAACCCCATGCCCAAAAGTATTTTCCCCATCCATATCACCTTCTCCACATGACCTAGATATGGTTCCACTTGGGAAACACTCCTAAACTTGAGGTATGATTCACCCAATAGGTCACTTAGTCAACCCTCCCATACCTAAACTTGACAAATTACATAGGGTCTTTGAGAACTTCTTTAGTTTGATGCGGTGGATTTTGATGCACATTATTAGGTGACTCTTTTATTTATTTTATTTACTTATCATGATGCATTTGGATTGATATCCTTGGAGGGTGTATTCATTGTCTTTGCAGGACCTAGTTGGTGGACAATTTTGGAACAACAAGCCTAGCTTGGGATTCCTTGGGGCATGGAGCCCATAGGATGGATACCATGACCTTCATAATCAAATGATGATAAAAACCTTTGGAGTCTTGAGAGGCACCTTGGAGGACCTCACCCAACCCCTACCAACCCAATGTTTTTCCTCTTGAGGCCAAAACGTCACACTTAGGGGGCTTGATGTCACCCTAATGCTAGGGTTTGGTGGTGAAGATGGAAACTTGGAATTTTGGGAGGGGAGAAGCCTCAACTTGATGGAGAATACCCTAGTTCTTGGGAAGAATGCCTTTGGAGGCCCAAAAATTCATCCCCAAGCTCAACGCCCACCCAAAAATGCCAAAACGTCACCCTAGAAGAGGGATGATGTCATATTAGGGTTTATTATATACATTTTTTAAAGTAAAATTTTAATTTGATAATGTAAAGGGGAAAAGTAAGGGTTATTGACCCCTTACTTAGTGGTTACCCTAAAATTAAGCAGACAAACACTTTTAAGAGGATTTGTATAAACAGAGATCAAACTCTTGTCATTTTATCATAGCTCTCCCATTGTGAGAAGACTACTTGGCTGAAATTTGTGCCCTCCTTGGGAAATTGTGTTTATCTCTCTTTGACATCATCTCTTGTCATGATTTTTCTTGGCTATTGGATGAAGAAGCAAGGCATTGTCTTTCTTGGAGGCTATTTATTGCTTTTATGGTGGATTTTTCTTGGTTTAAAGGAATTTATCTTGTTAATGCTTGGACTAGGTAAGGGATCTCTCTTTTTATTGCTTATTTTCTTGGTTACAAGGTTAATTTGTAATATTTTTGGGGAGTATAATTGCATACAACCCCACTAATCCCATCATAATTTTCTTGGAATAATTTGTTGCACAAAGGAATACTAGGAGAAGTAAAGGGTTACACCCTCCTAGGTTTTTCCTAGCTAGTTTTAATTTCCTTAGGGAGTAAAATGGATTACACCCCCAAGGAAATAGAATAACTTATATATTTCATTTTAAATAATCCATAACCCAATATTTAAAGGCACTAATCTCTTCCATTGGAGAAATAAAATCATTGCATTGATATCCGTAGAATCATGAGATATTGAAATTATTTAAGTTGGGATCTTTTCTATATGCTTTAAGCTTGTCAAATCCTATAGGGTGTCTAGATTAGTCAAGTGGATCTTAATATATAGATAATTAAAATCTATATACATTAGGCCTTCAACAAAGCATCTCTTATTTTGATTCTTACTTGCAATTTAACCATGGAAATATGCTAGTAAACCATTATTATCATTCTACTGCTAATTAGTAAACGTTTTGTCAGATTACTTGCTTGTTTTCATGGTTAAAACTTGTAGTTGTAGAAAAAAATTTATACATCCACTTGGATGTTACAAAATTGCTCTGAAAATTTCATATAACATGCCTCTAAATACAGCTAAATCTTTTTCTAAAGTGTTGGAAACAATCTACTTGGTTTATGCTTTGCTTCCAAACAAAGCTTTAATTTTTAAGTGGTTGAATATGAAGTAATTAGTTGTTTTCCTTGTTGATATATATTCTTGTTTCTGTAGTAATTAAGGACAAAAAGATTAATTTTCTTTTCCACTTAACTTTGATCTTGTATATGTGTTTTGTCTTGTGTCTTGAGAAGGTACAAATCTCTTCTGCAGGTACCCAAGCACTTAGAAACCATAGACCATCTCTAAAACTCATTACCAAGGCATTATTCACTTAGTAACTTGACCTATATGGGAATAAATTCAATAATCTCACCTTTCCATCTCATTTCCCCCTAGGGTCACACGATATTCCCCCCTTGTGTAGGATTTATCCTTCACTAAAGCAAGGGAGGCTTTATCTAAGGTGATAGTGGGTAGACTCTCCCACAGTTATCACCATCTTGTGCACTGGGTCAAGATTTTCCCAACCTATAGATTGTGCAACAAGATTTTGGTGGAATTTTTGGGGAGGATTTTGAATCCTATTTCATTCCCTAATGACACTCTGGAAAGCTTCTATCCCAAATCCTTTATCCCTATCTTGCCTGGAGACTCCACTTTAAGGGCGTTCCCTTTTCACCCTTGATGGTGTTTTCTTCAAGCTCATCTAGAGACTCCACCATCCCAGAATCCACCTTCCAAAAATAATTCTTCAAAAACCCACATTTTTCTATTACCCTTTTCATCCTTTGATGAACCTTGATTTCACTTGGAGACTCCATTGAGGTTTCATTTCAGCCAATGGAATTATGGCAACATGGGGTGAACCCTTTCCCACAACTTGGCATGTCTCAAGGAGGGCACTTTACATATCGAAATGGAAAAAGTTGTTGACAAATCCATTGAGGAACTGATGAATCTTGTAAAAGTATTATCTCAAGGATCTGTCAATGAACAAGCCCTTGTGGATGAAGATATGTTCTATGAATAAAGTTACCAAAACCATACCTATTAAGTTTATCATGTTGAAGGTCTGGATGAGGCATTTTGATCTATGCTCTTGGTTGTTGAAGATGAAGTGCTTGTATCTTCCCTTCCTTTTGATGAAGACATCCATGCCCCTTTTCCTCTTGCACATCAAGAAGATAACATGATGAGTTGTAACCCTATCAAAGATCTTGATGATACTTTATTCCATGATTTTGGAAGTGAAGAAGTATTAGAAGAACCATTGGACACAACATATCCTTTTGGAAAAATAAAACAAAATTTTATGTATTAAGGATAAATCCCATTGTGATAAAGAGGTGTTGGAGGGGCATGTCCATGAAGAGAAAGAAGGATGCTGATGAGGTGCAACATGTTGAGAAACCTGATGAGACATCATTATCTTTTCTCCCGCTTGATGAAGGTGAGGTTGACCAACCTTGTTTTCCTCCTACACATGAAGTTGAAGAAGCGACTAGTCTTAATGGTGAATAATTTGAAGATCCAGTTGAAGTTGCCCTAACCTTTGTTCCTCCTACACACGAAGACAATGAGATGGTCATTTTCAATCATATTGATGGTGTTATGAAATAACCCTTGGATATGGTTGATGAGCATATAAACACTTTCGTACAAAATGGGAGATATAGATGGGATGTTGGTCATTTCATTTTTATAGAGACCCCATCTACGACATTCAGGGTGGTTCTCATGAAAAATGGATTGGGTTATCATCTCCAATAAATTGGTCCTCACTTGCACATGATTTAGATTCTTGGTGGCATGGTCATGATATGACCATGTATTTATTTCATCCATTTGAGTATGACCTATCACCATATACTCATGATGATTCTCATTCATCCATTCAGAGTTGTCATTCTTACCATTTTGGGGGTTCAGATTTGTTCTATGGAGGTTTCCAACCACCTTTTCGCTTAGAATTTGATGGATACATGGTCGTGTTAATCCCATAGAAGCCAAATATTCACATTGCAGAGCGACAGTATGTTCTTCCTAAGGTGTTTTACAAGATGAAAGGGAAACAATATTTCAGTAGCAGGAAGATTTCTTCCTCTAGACATGAGGTTGTCCCTTACCTCTTATCTTTTTCTCTGAGAAGCCATGCAGTCTTCTCCCGATCTCTCATCTCTTCTTAGTATTCAACAAGAAATGGAACTTTATGCACAGATGAAGATGAACCATCGTCTATATACGGTAGTACTATTCAGATATGGGTTGATCAAGCTTATGGAAATCGCTTCAAGAAGGATTTCTTGGATGATCAGGCTTATGGTTTCTCTTTCCATGAGGATCTCTTCCCTCCCACCAATATCCATGAGTTGTTTTTCATTATTGATTGTATTTCTATATATTCTCATGATTATTATTTTCTCAATTTGTCTTTGTGGTATTACATGATTAAGTACGGGGGGAGATACCTTGATGAAATGATGGACATGTGGTTGCACTGGTTGTATGACTTCACCTGACATTGCCTATCACCTGATTTTTAGGTCCCCATGGCCCTAAGGCCCCAGGTAAGTAGGTAATTCATCTTAATTTCTTGCATTTGAATCTTGATTGCTCATGGTAGTTTAGTTTCATTTCATGTTATATTTTTATCCACTTGCATATTTATTTCATCATATTACATGTCTAGTTTAGAAATTTAAAATAAAAAATGCAAAATTGTATTTTCTACGTTAGTTGTTATTTTATAGATTTGATTTTGATATATATGGATGAAGGGTCATAGAAACACCTTAGATTTTACAGTTTTATGTTTCATTGTAGGAAGAGGTCTACCATGATATGTTTTGGTTCTCATGCACTCTACAACGAGTACATGTCCCCGAGTAGGAGCCATATGTTATCCCCATTTCCTAGGGATAGATAAGGAGATGATAGCTCGAGGTACTCAGGTTGCAGACATGGATTATCGAGAGACAGATGGATGACAACGCCCACTTGCATAGACATAGGCCTGACTCACCACCACAGATCTCAGGTTCATCATGAGGGTACTCACCACATCATCTTTCTTCTGGAAGACAATAGGTCTTTCTCCATGAGGTACAAGCTAGGTATCATAGTGAGTGTCATTTCAATATTTGGTGCATTTGAGTTTGTTTTATTTAAAATTTCTTTTGATTATGTAACGTCTTCTCAGAAATTATGCTCTTTTCCATGTTTCACCTTGGTGGTTGACAATGATCCCTAGTAAGTGGTCACCCTTAGGGATAGGTTTTCTACTGGGGTTCCCCTTGACAACTCATCCTACCATTCCCGATCATACTTATCATTTGTAATCACTTCACCCATTGTTCTCCCCCTTATCTTTTGGGATTTTTTAGGTGTACTGACCCAAGAAAGGATTGTCCCTCATTTCATGGGAAGAAGGGACTGAAGGCCCAGAGGGAATGTGGTTGGAAAAATTTAAAATCCAAATCATGAACCTTATAAATGCTCTCCCAAATAGGTCTTGAGAACAATGAAATGTTTCTCCTAAAAAATCAAAGACCTACAAAAGAAAACACTTACATATAAATGTCCCACTTGTTGAGGGATCTACACCAATGAGTTATAAGCTAGACTATACCCCCATGGCACTATGTGTACCTCTTAATTCAAGTGACACTCTGGTACTCCCCCCCAAGCTAATTGAATATGTCACTAAGAAACTTGTCACTGTATACTCATCAACCAATCTGATTTGATCACATATACCTCAAATGTAGAAACTAAATGTGTCACTGAGAAACCTATCATTGTATACTCATAAACCAATCTGATCTGATCACATATACCTCAAATGTAGAAAATGAATATGTCACTGAGAAACCTGTCACTTTATACTCATCAACCAATTTGATCTGATCACATATACCTATACCACAAGTCTGTACCTAAAACCATGTGTTAGAACCTCAATGTTATACAACCTTTATCTATACCAATAACTTCAACAACATACCTCAACCAAAATCCTTCAGACATGAACCAATACTAAACTTCAGTAGATCTGCCTCAGATCATCTCTATAGCAAGTCATAAATTCCCAAGAGGGAATCCAACATATTGACAAGGAAAACCTTCAACTTGATTCATAAATTCAACACTACACATATGAGAACCATACCTTTTTTTTCTTGTAGTGTTCTGTTGCCACGGTTTTGCTGCCATGGTTTTTCTGCCATGATTTTTCTGTCGCGCTTTTTCTACCACACTTTTTCTGCTACAGTTTTTCTGCCGCACTTTTCCTGCTGCGATTTTTCTTACGCAATTTTCCTGCCACACTTTTTCTTCCGTAGTTTTCCTGCCACACTTTTTCTACTGCACTTTTCCTGCTGCACTTTTCTGCCACAGTTCTCCTGCCACACTTTTTCTACTGCAATTTTCCTGCCTCACTTTTTCTGCAACAATTTTCCTATTGTACTTTTTCTGCCGCACTTTTTCTGTCGTAGTTTTCTTGCTGCACTTTTCTCTATCAATAATACCTTCCCAACTAACCTTTCACACAAATAAATATTCAATGATATTCAAGTGTGATTTGAATGAGAGACCCTTGCCTATTATTTATACTTTTATGTAGCTTCCTCAAGGGGTTACCTTCTAACCATCTTAACCCACTTTCCTTATTTTAGGGTAAACCCACTTATAACCACTTGTCCACTTAACTTAACCACTTTCCATAATTAGTAAGTTCTCCATTAACTTTATTATTTAAATAATTTCTTTTGCATCCTCTTTGACTTCTAGTACACTTATCACTTCACTTTATTATTTAAATAATTTCTTCTTTGCAAACACTTTGACTACTTTGACCTTTTGGGGCTTCTAGATGACTCATGAGGGTTCTTCAACTTCACATGGCCATAACTCTCTAACCGTGAGGAGTTATGTGGCGTTCCAGATACCATCATAAATGGCATGACATGTACTATCCATCTAGAATAGTTTTACCTACAAACATATCAAAACTCATACCATTATCCATCAAACAATATTGGGTCCATTACCCAAACCTTTGTGCTACCGTAATTCGCTATCATAATTTTGTTAAGGGTTGGCATCAATTACAACCAAACCAATTAATAAAAACTATTCCTCTTTGGCATTGATGGCAACACTCTTATGCAATAATCAAGTCATGTCATGCAATACTGAAGTCATATCACTCATGCTCTTCATGTGACCATCGCTCCCCCTGGAACCATGCCTCTATTCTCTACATCTGATAAATACCTCCCCCTTTGTCATCAATGGAAAATGTATCTTTCCATATGGGGTTTCTCCCACTAGTACATATTGGAAAATTTTCGACGTTCTATTTGCGACATTATGGACAAAATTGCCCATACTATCGAGAAATAGAGGAAATTTTAATTTTTTTTTCCATATTTCCCAATAACGTCGCAAGTGTGACGTAATGCAAAAAGATGTTGCTATTGGGACACCATTGGATTGTCGTCTCTCTTGCGACATTGGTAAAATAGTCATCACAGTTGCGACGTTATGGAAACTAGGTTTTCCCCCTCCAACGATCACCTAGTATTTGACCAAGTCAACTTTGATTTGGTCAACTATCATCAGAATTGCAACGTTATAAAATCTATAAATATGTTTTATTTTATGGATGTTGCGATACATTTTCTATAATAACGACACTTCAAAAAGGGTTTAAGAGGGTCTTCTTGGCGAACAAAAAACAAGTATTTTTTAGTATATGTCTCTAGGGAAGAATTTTAGAAAACATTAGAGTTGGGAAAAGAATTAAAGAGAGTGAAAAGGGTGACGTTAAATGTTATTTCCCTTGCAAAAATTGTTTAACTAGACGTCCCGAAAGAGTTTTAATAACAACAACTAAAAAACATTGTAGAAAATATGGGCACATGGACGGGGGATCAAATGAATATCGTCCCATGGTAATTATCTATATATACATTCATTATCTGTTTTAATATTTATTGTATTCTCAAACTTTTATATTGTTTTATACATGCACTATTTTTTCATGATTGTTTGTAATTATAAAGTTAGATTTTCCCCCTAACTTTATGCACAAAGCACCAAGTAGTATAAGAAATGATGGTGTAGTACAAGATGGAGAACTTGAAGCAGGTAATGAAGATCAAGTTAATGATCCCATGGAAGTAGATGACAATAATAACACAGTTCAAGATGATGGGACAGATCAAATGATTCAAGACTTATTCGGTCATCTAGATGAGGATCATGGGGAGAGTAGTGATGGTATTTATGATGAACCTCTGATTGAAAAGGAAAATAAATGACTTTATAAAGGGTCAAGAGAAAATATTCTCTCCACTACATTGTTGCTGGTGAACTTGAAAGTTACGAATCATTTGTCGAACACTTGTATGACACGGATCCTAAGGTATGTAATATGTTTCTTCACATCTACATAAAGGTTGACTTTTCCCCATTTTTTTTAGGATTAATTAATGTCTAAAATAAAAATGCAATATTTACAATTACTATTCTTTACATTATCTATTTATTTTTTATGTTTTAGATTGTTAGGTGAATTTTTGTTACCCTCGTCAAATATTTTACCTCGCACATATAGAGATTTACATGCCATTATGAAATACATTGGAATGGAGTATCAAAGTATAGTGCATGTCCTGATGATCATATTATATATTATGGACAACATGCATCGAAAACAGAATGTCCGGTATGTGGTATCAGTATATATCGAACCAATCAAGTAACAAAAATGGTCCCTTGAAAGGTTCTCCGACATATTCCCATAATTCCATGTTTGCAGTGATTTTTCAAGTGCCAAAGCATAGCACAGTTTATGGATTACCATGCATGAAAGAGAATTGAAGATGGAATTCTTTGAATGCCTGCAGATGGTTATGCATTTAAGGAAATTGCTGCAAAATGGCCAGAATTTACAGATGAACCTCGTAATGTTAGGCTTTCATTGGCAATTGATGGTGTTAATCCATTTGGAGAGCTTCGGTCTATTTACTCAATGTGGCCTATTTTTGTTATCAACAATAACATTCATCCTTGGATGTCAATAAAGAGGGAGCACATAATGTTGACGATGATTATTCCAGGTATTTGTTTACATTAATTTTTCAAATTTAAATTTTTCATTTTTCTTTTTTTCTGCATAACATCTTTTATTTATTTATTTATGTATATATACATACCATGGTAGTAATTTCAAACAATTAGGTAAGTACCAAGTTAAAGATATGAATGTGTATATTGAGCCTCTTATCGACGAGCTACTAAAGTTATGGGAGAGAATCACTATGTATGACATATGCAAACCAATTGGGCATAATATATTTCAATGTTGTGGAATACTTTTATGGACAATTCATGATGCCCCACGACTAACACATTTTTGTGGTATGTAACGTTCCATATTGCACGCTTGAATAGTATATAATTAATTGAATATATCATGCATGTTTTTTAAATACTTATTTTGTATATATATTAATAATTCACATTAATCCATCTATTGCAGGTCTTCAAATAAAGGGTAAATTTCCATGTCTATTTTGTGGTCCTAAGATGAAATCTTGTCGGTAAAAAAGTTTAGGAAAGGAGGTGTTTGATGAGTATATAAACTTCCTCTTTAAGAACCATAAGTATCGTACTATTGAAAAAGATCTTTTCATTGGGAAACAAGAGACTGAACTAAAACCACAAAGAATGACACCTCACCTATGGAAGTTGGCATATGACAGAATTAATCCTCAAGGTACGCATTTGTTTTATGTATCGTAAATGGAATCATGTTTTGAAATTTTATTTTAATTATTCATTTTATTTTATCACATTTGATAAATAATGTTGTGATTTTTTTTATGCTTCATCAATGTCGTCATTGTGAAGGTAGTAATAATGGGCTTCCATGAGGAATGAAATGTTATCCCACTCAATTAATGAGGTTGCCTTACTATAAGGACCTAAAAATAGTTCATTTATTTGATACAATGCATATCGGGAAGAATGTGACAGAAACATTATGGTGAATCATAGATGGCAGGAGGGATGAAGAAAAAATTGTCAAAATTTGTAATGACATTCAGGAAGCCAATCATGCAATGCAAAGTGTGATCCGATAAAATAACGATGGAGACAAAAATAAACTTCCATGGTTATTAACAAAGAAACAAAGCAATGGTGTAAAAGAGATCATTCAAAAAATTAAATTTCCCACAGGTTTTTGTTCAAACATAAAGAATATCTTAACGAAGAAAGGTGGATTTGGTGGGGTAAAAGCACATGATTTCCATAACTTCATTAAGGTAATTAATCATTTTAGTATTTATATGTATATATTGGTCGTATACATTTTTTGATATTTTTATTTTTTTGTCTAGTTTTGAACAAGTAACAATTCATTTTTATTGTTACAGTATGTTCTACCTCTATCTCTCCCAAACGACTTTGACAACAACGTAAAAAAAGTTATATATGATCTTAGAAAATACATGAGGTAAGTAGCTGCAATATATATGCAAAAAAAAATTCATTTTTTTGTTGTACTTGATGACATGTGTTTTACTTGTAATGTAAGATGTATTTATATGTTTTTTTGAAACATGTTATTTTCTTGCGTCATGATCTGTAGATGGTTTTCATTGAAAAAAATGCATGAAGATGATATAAAGTATTGGAAGAGAGAAATTCCTTGGCTAATGTGTGAAATGCAGAAGTATCTACCTCCAACATTTTTCAATGCACAAAAACACTACCTCATACACCAAGTTGAAGAGATTGAAATGTGTGGACCTGTACACACAAGGTCAATGTGGATGGTGGAGAGGCACTTGAAATCATTGAAGTCTTTGGTTAGACAAAGAGCACGTCCTAAGGGTTATATGGTGGAAGGATATATGGTATATGAATCCATGGTGTATATTAGTCAGTATCTTCCTAAATTAGCAGCGCAAGCTATGCATGCAGTGGATTGCATTTGGGATGTGAACTCCATCAAATTTTTTGAAAGGGAGCAGTTGTTGGGGAAAGGTACAATGAAGAAAGAGAGAGGTAATTAAATTGTGGATATTTTTAATAAATATAATTTTTTTTGGTTTTTTGTGTATATGATCATAATTATTTAATATTTATTATTTCATCATTTATTAATATTTACCATGGTTATAACTAATATTTAATATTGGTGAATTGTTCGGTCAGTTGCTCAAGATTGGGATGCACTACATTTATACATTGCAAAAAATCTTGACTGGATGAAGGTATGGATTGATAGATGTAAAGACGGTCATGGTGGTAGGTTTTCATGGAAAGAACTGTCTGAATTGGTTAGAGAAGCTTGTCGTAATGGATGTTCTGATGTTATGCAGAGGGAAATAAATTTAGCATATTGTTTAAAAGATGGAAAGGAAAACAAATTCACCCATTTTATTCAGTTATTTTATATTATATTAATGTGACTATAGGTGTGTTTTTTTCATATTATACTTTGCAAGTTATATAAATTTGTTTATTATTAATTGACAATGCATCTTTTACATGTCTGGCATATTGCAGTTGAAACACCACAAGGCTATGTGGTGTAATGGTCATAAATTTTGCATCAAACAATTGGATGAAACCAGAAAAACTTCTAATAGTGGGATAACTGCAGTATTCCAGGTCACTAATGTTTCCTCTAGGAGTGACATACATCCTCGAGAATATGAAAATATATATTATGGGTTTTTGAATGATATAATTGAGTGTGAATTTAATTCTTTCAAATTAGTTTTGTTTGATGTCAAATGGTATAGGTTATGAATGCATGAACATGATGATGAAAGAACCATTATTCAACATGCCAATGGATTTCCGATGATTAAAACAACAGTTTTTGAAAAAACAAACGACCGCTATGTTTTTCCAAGTCAGTATTTTACTCAAAGGTTCCAGGTAAGAGGGATTGGTCATTTGTTGTTAGATATGATCCAAGAGGAAGGCTAGAAAAGTATTCTGTAGATGAGGAAGATGATATTGAAGAAGAAGATGATGTAGAGCTAGAGCAGGAAGAATATGGGTCGACATATGAAGAAGACGGAGAAGATCAACCAGGCGTAGGAGACAATGTGCCAGTTCTTGATGATGATATCGATGAAGATATGCTCAAAAATGACATTGATGATGATGATGATATCATCAATCATTTCAACATTGTTTCTGAACCGGATGTTGATACAAATATCGAGTTGGATGATCAAGAAGAAGATACGGAAGAAGGATATACAAATGTTGCGTTGGTCGATGAGGTACGTAACTAGATATTTTAATTTGTATGAATTATTCTCTTTGGACTGTAGCTATGGACTGTAGTTATGGAGGGTTTGCTAGGGACTATTTTTATAGAGGGTTTTGATGTTTTATATGGAGAGTTAGTTGTCTCAATTTTTAAAGATCTTGTTGTCCCTTTTTGTGGAGATCTTGTTGTCCCTTTTTTTTTGAAGATCTTGCTGTCCCTTTTTGTGGAGATCTTGTTGTCCCTTCTTTTGAAGATCTTTCTATCCCTTTTGTGGAGTTCTTGTTGTCCCCTTTTTGTGGAGATATTGCTGTCCCTTATTTTGAATATCTTGATGTCCCTTTTGTGGAGATATTTATGTCCCTTTTGTGAAGATCTTGTTGTCCCTTTTGCGAAGATATTGTTGTCCCCTTTTGTGGAGATCTTGATGTCCCCTCTTTTGAAGATCTTGCTATCCCTTTTTGTGGAAATCTTGTTGTCCCTTATTTTTTGAAGATCTTGCTGTCCCTTTTTGTGGAGATATTATTGTCCCTTCTTTTGAAGATTTTGATGTCCCTTTTGTGGATATCTCGTTGTCCCCTTTTTGTGGAGATCTCACTGTCCATTCTTTTGAACATCTTGTTGTCCCTTTTGTGGAGATCGTGTTTTCCCTTTTTGTGAAGATCTTGTTGTCCCTTTTGTGGAGATATTGTTG
>CBVK0101019639.1:0-13713 GCA_900067695.1 Picea abies
CCAATATTAGGGCTTAACAGAGGAGGCTCTGCAAGGAGTGCAGGAGTCGAAAGAATCCTTTGAAGATTTGAGAAGAAGAAGAAGATCAGGAAGGCCAGCGTTCTCATACGCACGACGAGGCTCAAAGTCAAGGAGCTCGTAGAGGAGAAAGACAGCAAAGGCCGAGACCTTTGAGAAAATCAAATTCTCCCAGGGTTGGGAAGGAAGTGCGTAAGCTCAGGAGGAGCAGCGTCAGCCGTCAGATCAGTAGAGGGAAGAGATCTGGACCGTTGATTTTCTATGTCCAGGAGGAGCTCAGGAAGGGAATAGAAGGAGGAGATCGACAACCGTCAGATCTCATATAGAAATCCCGTCAGTCGTTGGATCGGGAGGAGTTGCACAGAGGTTAAGCCTTAGGAGGAGCGTAGAGAGGAAGAATTATCTGAACCATCAGATCTGCAAGAGTCACGTGGGAGTTAACCCCATGAACAAGAGGAGAGAAGTCCCGACAGGCATCAGGATATCGGCCATCGAGAAATCAGAGTTCTCGAGGTCGTGTGAATTGGGACAGCGACAGTCGCGAAATCTCGATGAGGATCTGGACCGTCCATGGGTGGAGGACACATGGTGGAGATCAAGCGCCATCGGCGTTCTGATGCATCGGTGAATCGGTATTCCCATGGACAAGAGATTGGGGGAATCCCAGGTGAAAACCCTGGTATAATCGGAGCCGTCCGTTCAGCAAGACAAGTGTCGGAGATCCGTAAGGAGTCGGAGAATCGGGAAATCGGAGTTCCCAAGGTCGAAGGAAATGGGACATCGAAAGCTTCAAAATCCCGACAAAATCGGGATCGTCCTTTTGGAGGGACGCGTGGCAACCATCAACATTATCGGGAGAGTCCCGATAGGGGAGCATCCATCGAGGATTTGTTCAATCAGGATATTGGGGATCCCAGTGACGAGTGGTTTTCACACTTTGAAATCGTGATCTGTGAAACCCCGATGAGTGGGGTCCAGCTGTCATCACACCAGAGAAGGAGGATAGAGCTGTAGTGGAGGCCAGCTGTCAGTAATCAAGAGGAAGTTGGGGATCGGCATATCGTGAGTCCCGTGGACTTGTGCATTTTGACAGCGGAAAGTCTGAAACCCCGACGGGGTAAGGCTGCGGTCACGGGTGATGGTCGTATGGACCAGGAGCTAAGCCAAGAGGGCTAACGCGTAGGGAGCGCGTCGGGATTCGGCAAATCATGAGTCCCATGGACATGAACATTGTGACATTGCAAACCCCGTAGCCCCAACATATTGTAGGACTAGGGTCCTGGACTGTGGTCGTATTTGTTAGGGCTTAGATTGGAGGGCTAAAGCACATCGAGGATCGGAGGATTGGGAGTTCCGGTTACATGTGTATCTCGACATCGAAAATGCCGAAACCCCGATGTGACGTATGGCTCCGGTCACGGGGTAGTGGTCACGTGGACTAGGGGCTGAGCCATGAAGGGATAGCGCACAAAGGGTGCACCAGGGTTTTGAAGTTTGAAATCTCGATAGAGGAAGACAAGGCTGTGGTCTTGTAAGCACGGTCGTGTGGACAAGGGCATAGTCAGTAGGGGCTACGGCCAGGGAAGGAGCTCATTGGCAATCGGGGAATCGATAGGACCGTGACTTTTGATGGAAGGAAGCGGGAAATATCGAACCCCGATAGAGAGTCAGGGGTAACCACGGTTAAATGCAGAGGCCGTGATAGGGTGAGCGAAAGGACCTGTGGATCGGGTATTTGCAGCAGTGATTCCCGAGGGAATCCAAAGAGCTAATTTGGCTCAAATAATGGGATTAGAACGATCCTGTGAGCAAGAGGTCAGGTGAAGAGACCCTGCGGGGTGATAGGGTGGACCTTCTTTTCATCACAATTTATATTGTCGAGAGAATGAAAAACAACAGACCCCCTCAAACATCGTTTCACATGACGTCACTTTTCTGACTCCATAGATATTGTCTCTATTGCAACTTTTCATGCGAACACGTGTCATCTCATATTTGACTGTCCAAACCCCATAAAATGATTTTTCATCTCGGATTTGAGTGTCAAAACCCCATGACAACGAACCCCAAACATACTCAATCCATAGAGGAAAGGTATTACAACAACGTCATTTGATACAGGAGGCTGAGAGACAGGGAAAACCCCGCGACAACAATGTCCAGAGACAAAGAAGACCCGACATCTCCCCACAACGACAAAGGAGGACTTATCTGCCCACTATGCGACAATGACTGCGTCATGGAGTGGAGACATTTTAGCTCTGAACATGCCACCAAAAATGGTAGTTTCTTTCTATCATTTTCATGCCTTTTTAGCCTTTTAGAAGGGTTTTTATAAGGGTTTTTATCCTCTTAGAAGGGTTTTTGGAACATCCCTCTATGAATTTCCCTTCCTTTATGTTTCCTACTTGAGTTTTACCTTGCATTTTTCATATGTAATTTCACAACGAAAACTAGGTATTGACTTATTGGTACCCTAACATGACTCCCCTTATTGATTTATGGGATTCCTCAATTTTTTTCTACAATCCATGACAAAAATAAATCTTGGTTCGATCGCTTCACCATCCCTCTATATCAATCCTTTAGTTCCTTGGATCTTAGAACTATTGAAATTATTCCCTAAAAATTTCCTCAAACTTACACTTCAACCATCAAACAAGCCAAGAACGAATCATAAGAAAACAAATAAACCAATAACATGTCATTAATTCAATGTTGAGTTTGAGCAGTTCCACCATTTTCCATTGATTAACAATAGGCTTGGTGTTATTATTTATATATGGGGAAGGTTTCAATATTTGATACAATTTAAATTATTAGCTAGACCTTGCTCAATAACTTATTTACATGAGATAGGGTACTGTTTGAAAAATCTATATGACTCCTTAGGATGCGATGCATTCATTATTAAAAAAATCATAGATTTTGCTTTTTGTCGAGACATTGGGCATGTGAATGAATTGATAATTTACTAATTAAATCATTTTTGAATTCATTTTCCTCCTATTCCAAGGTCACAAAGGTCCTTACATGTGTGATAAATCGCCTTTATTTTGATTTTGAGTTAGCAAAAGTGATGGATAAAATTTAAATTAATGCTTATTAGGTACCCACATTCTTATAGAATTCACATAGAATGTTATCAATCCCCAATAGATATTTGTCATCATCCATTTCCATAAAATTAGATGTATTTCCATCCAAATTTTTTCCTAATTACACATCCTCTCATGCTCAATTTATAGGTTACATGGTATAACATTGAGGCATGTAGGCATGGACATCTTATGCTCTTCACTCATACTTTCTTCTCTCTCCCCACTTCTTCACTCTCTCTTTCTGTTTACCCCCCACTCTATCTCCCTGTCACACTTTGACACTATCTCTCTCTATCCCATATCTTTGTCTTCCTCTCTGTCCCTCTCACACTCTCATACATTTTGGCCTCTCTCCCATTCTATCCTTATCTCCCTTTGTCTCTCTCCCCCCTTCTCTCACTCTTGTTTTATCTCTCCCCTTCTCTCCCACTCCCTCTCTCTCCCCCCCTTTTACACTTTCTCCCTCTTTCTCTCTCACTCCCCCCCTTGTTGGATATCTCCCTCCCTCCCCTTCTCTCCCTCTCCCCTTATTACACATCTAGGTCACCTCATGAAAATAAAATATTATAATAATCATAAGTAATTCCTACCCTCCCAAACATTTTACCATAATTTCACTACATCCACACAACCAAAAGGTCATATGTCCCTTTCATTTAATCCATCATTGTATAATCACTATTTATTTTTCACCCATTCACTCTCAATGATGGAGAGAGTGAATGGGAGACAAAGAAATAGTCACAAGACAATGATGGATTCAATGAAATGGACATATGATCATTTGGAGGTGTGGATGTAGTGAAATCATGGTACAAATGTTGGTGAAATCATGGTACAAAGTTCTGGATCCAACTCCAAATCACATATTTTGAAGAGATACCAATTTTTAAATTTAATTATAATTTCCTAGTCATTTTTCAACATGAAGTATCTTTGTTTGAGAGAAACACTTTAGATCAATCCTTCCTCTATTATCTTTCCATAGAAAGAAAAAATAATATATTCCATCGTCCTCATGGCTCGAGCTAATATAGGGTTAAGGATTGAGTATAAGTTATTCCTACACTTATATAGAGCTAGGGGGGTCTGTGTCATGGTCTACATCAAGCTCTACTTCAACTTCTAAATCTATATCTATCTCTATGTGGTAGTCTAGGTCATGGTTTATGTCAAGAATTGGGTCTGGTGACAAGATATTTGGATGGATGGAACCTATTGAAATGAACATTATGACCATTTGGAGGCTTAGAGATTATGATATTGCAGTGCACCCAAATTGAAAGGACCGTTTGGAGGCAAAGAGATAGTGAGATTGCAATGAACCGTTTGGAGACCCAGGCATCATGATATTGTAGTACACCCAATTTGAAATGACTGTGTGAGGTGGAATGGATTTGAGCATGATTTTTTCTTATTATTTTTCAAATTCTAAATGGAAAAATCATTTTCATTCATTTTCCTTGAGCCCATACAACCCCTAGTGTTGTAATCTTGGCTTTGATACCAATTGTAACATACCCAACCACCAGTGTACATTGTTGGGATTGTGGGGTACTTAAAATTTTCCTCACCTTTTGTTGGGTATGTGTTATATTCTTTGCATGTTTGTGTGTGGGCGCGTCAAATTCGACAACTACGTCTGACGATCTCTCTAGTAGTGCTACTTTTGTCATGTGCACTGGGTGCTTTCCTAGGGGGGTCTCAAGGGGNNNGGGGGGGGGGGGTGCAGGTATGCCCCCCCCTGGTTATGCACAACGTTCAGGGAAGCGCCCCAAAATTTGTTTTTGGATGGTTTTTTCTATTTTTAGTGGATTTTGCTATTTTTAGCAGTTTACTAAATTAATCCCAGATTAAGGGATTAGGGTTTTGGTATCTATGGAATACCTAAAAACATTGTAGAATACCTAAAAACATTGTATATATTGTATGGTGAATGGTGAAATTCGAGATAATGAATATAAGAAAGGTTTTCCCGGTTGAGGGTTTCCAGTATAAATTTTTTGTGTACACTGTGTATGAGAAATTGATTAAATTCTGTTTTGCTTAATAATCTATATGCATTTGTTTACTTCACATGTTTAAAAATTACACCTTTGTCTTAATGGAAATGTTTATTCAACACCATAGAGGCCACAATGAAGGAGAGAGATCTCAATTTGAGGACATCCTATCCTCTCTTCATGTATTTTTTGTTTCTAATTCTTTTCTAGAGTTCTTTTGGACTCTATTGATGTGACTATACAATATAATGCTCATAAAGAACTGAATTCCTTAACAACTGTGAATATTTTTCCTAAAAAATGTGTAATAAAGGATCTGAATACTCTGTGTAGTAGGGATTCCATGAGGAAAGTGATTGAAAAAAATTACATTTGCACCTAATCTCATCATACTTGTATTGAATCCACTTCCATATCATGCTATAGTTGTGCTATTATTTTTCACTTAGTAACCCAATCTCATACATTTATGCATGCAATAAAGATCCATTCCACCTCCATTATCTTGGAAAATAAGAGTTGGACTATTGTCCCTAGGGTTTTGAATTTTTTCCACAATGACAAAAGTTGCACCATTTTGAAAATCTTCAACTACATTATCAAGAAACTTTGAAATATCTCCAAATTCCCATGTGTGGGAAGCTGCATTAGAATGGATGAATTTTGGATGTACTTGAACATGATACATGCCACCTGGTAAATATCACTTTTGTTCATTTTGGACATCATAATCTCGAGCTCTCCAAAATTGATTAAAACTATTTTTCTTTGAGTTTATACCCTCCAAAGGGTGCACTGCAATCTCACACATTTCCATTTGAAACAATCATTTCAACTCGAGTGTACTACAATATCATGATGTCTGGTCCTCCAAACGGTTCATTGCAATCTCACTATATCTCTGCCTCCAAATGGTCCTCCTTTATGCAACGATACAATTTTTCTCCTTTGGTACAAGATGGAAGCTAAGTAGTATGGCTATCTATATCAAGTAGAATAACATGGTTATACCAACTCCTCTATTTAGTGCAAGACTCAATATAACCATCATAAACTAGAGGACAACTTAGGTAAAAGGGAGTGAGTTTTGGGGTTATGATGGGGTTGCAAAAATTAGAGCTTCCTCCGAAACAATATTAAGATAAAAAAAACTTTCCTTAACATCCTTCTTGTATAAAAAGGTATCAAGATGTATTGAATTAGCTAATGAGAAGTTTGAACCATTATTTATCAAACTATATTTGGGGGAAACCCAAAGTTTATTAGATCCATCATTGGGAACTTTAGGCATCTTCTCACTTCCTTCTAGGAAGAAAAAGTCATCCAAATGGTAGGTTCCTAAGGGATAATCCTTTCTTAGTGCTTGGATTAACCCTTGGATATGTTCCTTGGTCATTTATATAAGTCCCTAGATGTGTCTAAGGCCCTTGGATGTGTTCCAGGGAATCCTTGCTTAGTGATTGGATTGATTCTTGGATGTGTTCCTTGGTGGTTGATATAAGTCCCTAGATGTGTTCTAGGGACCTTGGATGCGTTCCAGGGAACCCTTACCTAATGCATGGGTTGATCCTTGGTATTGTACCTTGGTGCATAAGACCCTATATGTTGTCTAATGCCCCCATATTTGTTCTGGGGAAACCTGGTCTTTGACAAGGTAGATATTGGTGTAATACCAATATGTGTTGATGTGTGATCCTCTTCCTCTCTCACGGGATTGTCCCTAAGACCTAGGAGTGCCTATGAAGATGGGCATGACCACATTGTTGATGGACCCCCTTATGCAATGATGATAAAGTTTATAGGTCATTATGTAACTCATGTGGACATGTTTTTCCATTATGGACCCCTCCTTGACTTTATCTTAATTGGTACCCCCTTATTGTTTTATGTGATTGAGGTTTTATATGTGTTTATGATTTTTATAATTAATATTAATATTAATTGACATTTTAATTAATATTTATATTAATTAAATGTCAATATTTAATTATAATTTTAAATTTCCCTAACTTCTCTCCCTAACTATAAATAAGACCCTACCCTCTAGCATTCTATTAGAGTCACATTCACTCACTCCTCACTCTCCTCTTTGTTGCGGCTACTTCAATTGTTCTCTCATGATGATAGTGCATCCTCCTTTTTGGACTATCGTTTCAGATCTGATTTTTGTTTTGTTGGTGCAGCCTCTCCATTTGATGTAATAGTTTTAGACTTGATTTTTGTGTTTTGTTGTGGCCTCTATATTTGATGTAACAGTTTTAGATCTGATTTTTGTTGGTGCAACCTCTCCATTTGATGTAACAATTTTAGATATGATTTTGTTGGTGCAACCTCCCCATTTGGTGTAACAATTTCATATCTCAATTTTGTATGATCTTGGTATTGGTTGGGTACTACTCGAATTTTTGCTGGTGCAAGAGATGATGAGGTGACTCCCAAGAGCTTCCATACCTGTCCATTTTGTGCATAGGTGTCTTCATTAGATTCAAAAACTACTAAAGTGATTGAGGAGCCTCCTTGTGGGTGTCGGGTATCCCTTTTAGGGCCACAGACATGAGTACAGGTGTCGTGGCCTCCTTTGTGGGTTCTCTCTTTTCTATACGAAGGTTGTGGCCTCTTCTTATAGCTGCCATGTGTAGAGTTGAGGTCCTTGTGAGGTTTCCAATCTTGTTGTCGCTTGTGTTGGAGTGTTTATCTAGTGCTTCCTTATTTTCAATCATGGAGGGTTTGATATGGAATGTTTTTTATGGAGGGTTTTCTTGTTTGATATGGAGAGTTTTTTTGTCTCATTTTTTGGAGTTCGTGTTGTCCCTTCTTGTGGGGTACCTAATTTTGTTTTATCATCTATGGTAAATACCTTGTTGTCCCTTCTTGTGGACTACTTGCTACAGTTCTATTGTGATGGTCTATACCTTGGAAAAACTATTCGTAAGTACTTATGACAGAGATCAAACCCTAGAGGTTTGATCCATGAACCTAAAACTATTTATGAGCATATTATAAAGGTTTTCATACAAACATGTGACAGGTACATCTTTCTTAGATTGGGAGGTAAGCTTGAGGTTTGTCTTTTCACTTAGAATTTTTTTTTATACTCAGAATTTAATTTAGATATGTTTATTTATTTTCTCATATATGTTGATCTTGTGAACACAAAAATAAAAAGGAATTATTTGTTTCTATTTTTCCCTAACTATAACAATTTTCCTATGAAATTGACCAGGGGAACACTACTTTAGGAAGCCTCCTCACACCTTCTTGTGACCATTCTTGTTTCTATTATTATCCTATACCAAACATCACTAAAAAATACAATGCCTGGAATCATACTAAGATCTCTATTACTAAGCTATTGGTATGGAAACTACGTGATATGGCACTCAAATCATAACTCGTATCTACAACTTATCGAACTCACTACGAAGATTATGTATGATTATAGTGGTATCATTATTAGGAAGATACAATATGAATATTAAGACTAACTGTATTATTACTTGCATTCTACCAATCTTATTGAGGCAATGACATCAACTATTAACTATAAGCTAATCCATATTAAATGTAATCACATTGATTATGGATACTGTGTGTTCAATTCAGACTAACATGATGTGTCTAA
The DNA here is from genome assembly GCA_900067695.1 of Picea abies. Lineage (NCBI taxonomy): Eukaryota > Viridiplantae > Streptophyta > Pinopsida > Pinales > Pinaceae > Picea > Picea abies. The sequence goes on from CBVK0101019639.1 coordinate 8,745, forward strand.
TTCAAACAAGTATTGTGATTTGAATAAATATTTAATATGACTAATAAGTATTGATCTGCTTTGTTTAACTATGCTTCTACTGGTATGATTACATACTTATATCTATGATTTCCATTGCTTATGATGAACCAGTTTATATGGTGAGTAATACAAGCCCATGCTTTATCTATGATAGTGTCATTAACCTTATAACTACAACATGTAAGAGATTACAGTAATAAGGTAACCATTACTTGTGCTTGATCTCTAATTACCGGTATTCCATATCCTTATGAGCTGTAATAGAGTAATCATGCTTAATAGTTGTAACAATATATGTAACATTATGGATACACTTAACCCATATGCTCTTTTCATTCCATATGAGTTATACTCTGGTTCTTTTATTTCATTCATTGTAAGCATGTATTAACCCTTGATGTAACCATATACTTTACTAGTGTATCACTCATGGAAATGAGATATATCTGATGACCTTTGTTATCTTTAATAGTAACACTCATGGAATTGGATAATGAGGTGATCACAACTGTCAATGATAAGCTAGAATATTTATAGAGCTATAAGGACTATGTGACATATGAGCACTGATATTAGTAGTACAAGTGAAACTGGGCTTACATATTAGACACAATCAATTACCATAACATATTGGAGTAAGTATGCTCATTGTTATAGTCAATGGATTCAAACCTATAATACTAGTAATCAAATATCATTATGGAATAAAGGTAATCCAATCTATGAATAGTGAATAATATAGGTTAATTACATATATAAGGTAATATGACTACCCTATATGCCAATGATTTCTATATCAGGACGTGTATCATACTGAAGAGCATGGATACAGGTGAGTAATGGATGAACATAGTGTTGGATATATAGAAAGAGACATATCAAAGCTCCTTATTACTAATATCCTAAGTAAAGTATAGATTATGGAAATAACATACATTATGCTTATGCTGAGCTATTTACTAGTATTGACTCAAATAGCTTGGATTCCTGTAATAAACATACATATCTAATAGCATATGTTCCAATGTGTGAACTTCATCAGCTTAACTAAGCTAAGAGTATTATCTAGTTTCAAAGCTATGTCACTATCATATAACACTGGTAATGAATATGGTAAATACGTATATGCACTCAGAACATGAACTTTATTGAGTTGTAATTAGGTTAGGTAAAGATCATGATTCATCAATAATAAATGGGACAACATATATGAATAGAGTGATATGGATTGGCTTATAGAGATAACTTAACACAGTATGAATAAGAATAACATATCTGATAACTCCATGTATTCTCCTAATTAGTGATATGACTCCAATTCAACCAGTAATAGAGTAATACAAATACAGATATGGAATAACCTATAGAGTGAGTAGAGTTGGTTCGATCCTACTTAATATGGATATAATAAGGCTTGTGTAAAACTAGTAGCTAAAACAGGCAACATAGAGCAATCACAACTTGTTAAGCATAGATCATCAATGGTAATAGCTCATACGCATTGGTTACATATTTATACACATCTAATACATTGTACTTTTTTATCACTATCTCAAGTAGGTTCAATACTAAGATTACACGGATTCAAGTTGTTTCCATAAGTAATATCGAGCAACTTACTATCCAACAACAACAATATGTGTTGTCAATAGGAAAGTATTCACTACATACTATCCATAATATACAAAAACTTAGTATCCAAGTAGAGCAGTAATCAATACTAGCAACAATTCACTACATAGTTACCATAACAATCAAGAGCTCATAGTATTTAGGTGTATTGTAATCATTAGTACTATCACCTATATTATGCTACTAATTCCATTTCTTTGTCTACGTATATGCTATCTATAAGTAATGACATATTCACAAAGAATAAAAATTAACATGTGTATTGTGTTGTATTAGTATTGCCATTGCTTATATGTGAACCCATTAATCCTTGCATTCAGAGGCTCATATGACTAATATGGTTGCTCGATAAGGTCAAAAGAGGCAATAGGTAATGATAGTTCCAATACCATTATAATTATATCAATGGGATCCATAGTGCTATGAGTAATATGAACTTATAATGGTAGTGTAACTCCAAGCTTAACTACAGGTGATACACTAACATTCAATATTATGGAAATAAGGTAAGTTATATGTCCTTAACCATTGATTTCATATGGTCAGACTATGTTACTGTGTATAATTGTGTAAAAATGAGGTTTATTACTAATATTTCACTGGAACCCTTACATATATAACACTATAGGATACCCATAACCTTGTTTAATAGAGTTTCTTCTACTAATGTATGTGCTATCAAGCTTAAAGCTGTAAGAAATTACAAATATAATTTGTTCCATAACAATGGTGTTACATAGATAAGCTTATGTTATGCTACCCTGTGAACAATAAGGGTTACTTATTAGGCATATTCCAGCTCTAATACAGTCTTAATATGAGTAATAACGAGATTTATACTCGTGATAAGTGATAAGGTGTATCAATCCTATAGATATTTAGAATAAACAAAGGTTACTTATCCATATTGCACTGGTACTAAGCTATACGATCTTGTATATGTTCATAAGGTGTTTTCTTCTACATATGTGATTCCATAATGAATATGTGTTATAAGCTATACTATGTAGTTAAGAGTTGTTTGTAATAGAAGTGGTATGATGATTCCTGCTTCATTTCCCATTGCTTATTGAAAGTGTTCCTGCTTGTACTCATATCTCTACAGTATTGATTATGATTAATGCGTATACTAATAAGTGCTATTCCAATGAGCTTAATGTGCGTAACTAACCAATACGTGCAATGATTACAAGGGATTCCAAATTTACTAATATAAGTAGAGTAATGGGATTGAAACACCTATTCTTTTATACAGGTAATACGTGATTGTGATACTAGCTACTTATGGTTCCATATATGTTGAAATCCTAGATACTGGTATAACAATTACATAGATCAAATGGTTACAAGGTTTTTAATACTAGGACTCTAACCAAGGATCAATGGTAGTCATACCATCTTATGATATAACCTATGATTCCAGTCATCAGCTTATCATAGAAAAGGTATATAAGGGGTAAAGCAATACCAAGATATTATACTAGTATAGATACTATATATTCCTAATTACTCGACTTAGTAAATATATACTATTTATCCATAATATATAGTGTAGTATTCCCATAGAAAAAAGATACCTTTCTTCTTATAGGTGAACATAGTACTATCTCCATTATATTAATGATATTCAAGCTATTCTCTCTTAGTTATGAACCATTATGTAGTTTTTACAAGCTGCTTATATCCATAATGGATCGGCTATAACCAATCATCATGGTTGTTCTTGTATGACATGTTTAAGCTCTGTAATATGAAGATATCATGTAAGCTTTATTAGACTAGTAAGCTTGTATTCATGATAGCTATGATTACCATATGTTTCAGTTACTACTATATCCCTTATATTGCTGGTATTATATTCCCTGTATTTACACACAGCTTCTCAGTAATCACTGTAATGTCCATGATGTTGATATACTTATTGCAATCATTCTATCATATTCAATGATTACCATTCATTGTATTCCTATGGTCTGGATACGTGATGAACCAGTATCAATACCATTATGACGAGTAAGCAGTGTGATTCATAAGCTATGGTAGTAGTACTTTTCCCATATATGTAAGGATTACTAGGTGCACTATATCCAATAAGGTTAAGTAAGATCTTCATAAGTAATGATACCATGTTACTAGTATGATCTATGTGGAAAGGTGATTTCCTTGTTTCTCTAATAAGCCGCTATTACAAGTTACCAATCGTATTGCTTTCCCTTATTCATGCCTATTCAACAGTAAAAATATTACTAGAACCATTCTAATTTGGCAGTAGAGGGTATACAACCATTTCATGAATGATTTCCATTTAATTGATACTCATATGAACCAATAGAATGGACTAGTAATACCTGTATATCCTTATTTACTCATATGGTGTGATGTATGTACTTGATGAGTGCAATGAATATGGAATAAAGGGGCATTAAAATTACCACATATAGGTGAATGGAAATAATCTTACATCATATGTGTACAAAGCTCCTTGTATCTCATATGTAGAAACAAAAGTAAATCCCATGAATCACTTCTATTACCATAAGTTGATAGGTATGAATATTGTATGATCACAACAATATGAGTTCCATATTCTTGAATAGGGATAGATCATTAAATGTATATATGAAGGGCATAGAATATGTAAATAAGAATGTCATATATAACTGATATGGAACCAATGTAAGTTGTAAGTGATATGTTTAACCTTAGGTATTATGTGTAATTATTGATATAGTTCATATTTTATTACATAGATTTCACTATAATTACCTAATATTGGTTCAACTATAACACAAACAAGAGTGTAATCTCCATAGTAATAACCATAACTAAGATATCGTAATAAGAAGTGATTACTATCATATTCAATGTATAGGTTGTGTATACTAGTACATATCACATGCTCGTATTGATTACTATGATTCCCATATTAAGTACAATATACACATTACTATTAATGTGTGTAATTGATTACAGATCAACATATAGGGTTAAGCTCAACACCAGATATAAGCTTATCATAGTGTTATGATATGAAAGCTATGAAGTAATACCATGGAAACTTATGAGCTTATATCGAGTAATTGATGCAAGAGCATCCGCAGCGTCTTCACGACATCAAACGAGCCAGCGCGCACGGAGTAAGAACATACAGCTGGACGAGCCAGCCCATCTTTGAAATTTTGAATTCACCTTGGTATTGTTGCGCCGCCGTTTACTAAAGGCATTCAAAGCAAGCGCATTTGTAATATAATGTAAAGATAAGAAGGCATTTAAGGATTTTAATGCTGGTAGGTAGAAGGTAGTTGTAGATTAGACA
>CBVK0101019641.1:0-33040 GCA_900067695.1 Picea abies
TCTTCCGATCTCACCCTCATGGGAGTACCCTGTATATTTTCTTGTCATTCATTCAAAGGATCCTGCCCGAGGCCATCCTATTATCTTGGGAAGACCTTGGCTAGCCACAATCAATGCATTTATTAGTTGTAGAGAAGGAGAAATGACCATCTCAAATGGTATCTCTATCCATAAGCTCACCATTTACCCTCCAACTCAACCTATTATGCAGAATCTATGGTGGCTTGAATGTCCATACGAGAACGAACACTGGGAAGAACCTGTATTGCCTAGTGACAATGCAAGGGCACTTCAGGAGCATACACTAGAAAATGTGCTAAACCAATTCATTTATTCTATTACATGTGTGGATTTTCCACAGTATTTTCCCCAATTTGAGTACATGTTTGAGGAAGAATTTCAAGAAAAATTAGATCCATCCATTTTTTCTTCGATATCTTTTATTTTCGAAATAGATGATTCTTCCATGTCTTATACTATGACCTACGATATTAGTCCAGGGAAATTTTTACATTAAAACTCCGGGCTAGATACAGACCAACATAAACAGTTAGTAGATATCCTTAAAGAACAATCAGGAGCATTTCCTGGGAATACACTGACTTGAAGGGTATACACCCTGACACATGCATCCACCATATATATACCCAGGGGGAAGTAACACCTGCTAGGAAACCCCAGAGAAAGATGAACCCAGCACTCAAAGACATAGTCAAGGAGAAAATCCAAAAGTTGTTAAATGTCAGATTTATCTATCCCATCCCCAACAGTAAGTGGGTATCCCCACTTGTAGTGGTTCCAAATAAAGTGACTGGGAAATGGAGAATTTGTGTTGATTTCCAAGAACTCAATAAGGCCACTTTGAAAGACTACTTTCCTCTTCCTTTCATTGACCAAGTTCTAGATACCTTGTCCAGAAAGAAGTATTTCTCCTTTCTAGATGGGTACAGCGGGTACATTAAAATTCATATAGCACCCGAGGACCAGGACAAGACTACCTTTACTTGTCCTTGGGGCACCTATGCCTATAGGGTCTTACCATTTGGATTGTGTAATGCTCCTACCACATTTCAACAAGCATCATTAGGGATATTTTTCGATCTTATTCATGATTGTGTAGAGGTCTACATGGATGACTTCACAGTTTATGGAAACACTTACCAGGAAGCCTTAGACAAATTAAAAAAAGTCCTCATCAGATGCCAGGAAATGAACCTATCCCTAAGTCATGAAAAATGAAAAATGTTGCTAACTGAAGGAGTGGTTCTAGGACAACATGTTTTATTTGAAGGAATAAAAGTCGATCCTGCAAAGATTGAGTTCATTATTAGACTTCCACCCCCCAAGACTCAGAAAGAGGTGAGAAGCTTTCTTGGACATGCCAGATATTACCGATGGTTTATTGAAAATTTTACAAAGATTGTTGCACCTATGTTTGGATTATTGATAAAAGATGTTTATTTTGTTTGGACCGAGCATTGTCAAACTGCCTTTGAAACCCTGAAAGCCAAGCTGTCTGTGGCACCAATTCTTAGAGGGCCCAATTGGACTTTCCCATTTCCTATATCCACTGATGCCTCCGACACCGCAATAGGAGGGGTATTAGGGAAGAAAGAAGACCAACAGTCCTATGCCATTTACTTTATAAGCAAGAACTTGTCCCCTTCCGAGTTGAACTACACAATCACGGAGAAAGAGTTCTTGGCAGTCGTTCATGATATTAACAAATTTCATCATTACATTACAGGTTATAAAGTATTTGTACACACTGATCATTCTGCCATTAGGTTCCTCATGAATAAACCTATAACTAATGGTCGAGTGAGTAGGTGGCTCTTGTTATTACAAGAATTTAATATTAATGTGCTTGATTGACCTGGAAAGGATAATGTAGTAGATGACTTTATTTCCCGAATAAAGAATGAGGATGATGACATCCCTGTAAATGATAGTTTCCCAGATGAGAATCTCTTTTCCCTTTCTGGAAATACCCCATGGTTTGCAGATATGGAAAACTATCTGGATACTAGGAAGTTACCGTCTCATTTGTCACCTCATGAAAAGAGGAAAATTATTACACATAGTGCTAATTACTCTTGGGTGGTCATGATCTTTTTCGCACAGGTCCTGATTTGATTATTCGTAGATGTGTCCGAGAGGACGAGGTACTTGAAATACTATGAAATTGTCATGATGGACCATGTAGTGTCCATTTCTCTGAAAAAATTACAACATATAAGGTGTTACATTCAGGTTACTATTGGCCTAGCATTTTCAAAGATGTTGCCAAGTATGTGAGAAGTTGTCATAGCTGCCAAAGAATAGGTAGACCTACATCATCTGAAAAAATGCCTTTGCAAGCCCAAGTTATGATAGAACCCTTTGAAAAATGGGCCCTTGACTTTGTAGGACCAATTTCACCGATGTCCCGTAGGAAGAACTATATTTTGCTTTGTACGGACTATGTCACCAAATGGGTAGAGGCAAAAGCCCTATTTAGGGCCACAGAGAAGTATGTTGTCAAATTCATCTATGAATACATCTTTACCCACTTCGGTGTCCCTCGTGAAATTGTTACTGACCAAGGAACTCAATTTACTTCCAGGATGATGAAAGAGCTAACAGAGAAATATGGGATTAAACATTGTAAATCTTCTCCATACCACCCGCAAGCCAATGGTTAGGTAGAATCCACAAACAAAGTTCTGGAATCCATATTGACCAAGACTGTTCAGTTACATCACCGAGATTGGGTTGATAGGCTCCCAGAGGCTTTGTGGGCATACCGAACTACCTGGAGAAATACCACTGGACATACCCCTTATGAGCTAGTGTACGGGAAACAAGTACTTTTACCAATAGAATTCCAAGTAAGGACCTTCCATATTTAGACAGAGTTAGGATTGAACCTGGATGAGGCTCAAAAGCAACGAGACCTACAACTAAATGAGTTGGATGAAATCAGGCAAGATGCCATGCAATGGACGATATTAGTCCAAAACTAGAGGAGCAAGTGGCATGACAAGTTTATTAAAAAGAAACACTTCCAGCCTGGTGATTGGGCCCTGTTATTTGATTCCCAGTTCAAAAACTTCAAAGGCAAACTTACCACCCATTGGTTAGGCCCTTACGAGGTAGACATTGTATATGAAAATGGAGCTGTAAAAATTAAAACAATTGACAATGGACAAGTCTCCTTTGTGGTAAATGGACACCGACTTAAATTTTATCATAAGCCCATTTCCAGAGAGGATTTTCTACAGGTCATGTCAGCTGACAAGGCATTGGCCTTAGTAGATGGGGAATCCCCCCTTGTTCTTGAAAGGTTTTTTTTTTTTTAAGATTTCCTACTGTATATATGTAAATAGTTTTTGTTAATAAGGCAATTCTAAGAGGTTTTTGTAAGTAATTATTTCACCGGAAGTACATTGTTTCAAGGATCTTTCATCAAAACATTATTATACTTGAATTTTGTGTGTGCTAAAGCATCAAATGAATAGTGACTTACTGTAATTAGCCATGTTTTTGCAAAATTATCATTTTTAAGGCATTCTAAAGTAGTTTCTCTTGAAACTCTTCACCACTATATAAGGAAGTGATACCATAACTATCAAGCCTAGAGGTCTCTTGTACAGTTTTTCCAAGAAACCTGAGTAAGTAAGTCAAGTGTCTTTATCAATGAGTAACAGGGAGGTCTCATTAGCAGTTAGTCATGGAAACATCATCATAATTACTAAAGAAGATAATGAGTTGAGCCTAGAGATACCTTTCTGTTCTTTCTCAATGGTACCATCCACTACACACTAAATAGCTTGATTATATCATATATTTAGATAGGTCACGTCCACTTAAGTACCCCTTAAATCAGGACAACCACTAAACAATATAACGGAAAGTCATCCTCTAACATAAATACCATCCCAAGTAAAAAAGAAAAAAAAGAAAAAAAAGAAAGAAAAGTTGTTTCAGAGTTGTTCCCCCATATTCTTGCATAAGAAATCTTATAATAAAATATTAAAGGATGGAGGGCTAGTCTCTGAGAGTTTAAGAGGCTAACTCGTCGGGATACTGAATAGGTCTGTTGGCAGTGGGTACCGGCCTGTGGTATGACTAGGTAAACCCACCGGAGTACTGAACATGCTCACTGGCAGCGAGGCATTCTACCTAGCGAGGACGATGATCTGACAAGAGTAAATAATAAATCTAAACTTGTCTTGATGTACAAAATTACTTGCAGACAAAGATGACATGAAGTATGTGTGGCTTAGCTAAGGTTAATGAATCTCATAAACTTTCCATTGGGGAATGACTCTAAGACTATCTTGAAACTCTCTTGCCTACCTCTTCTTATCTATATATAGGACCTCTTATCCTATAGGTGGGGCCATCTCTTAACTGTCTCGTCGGACCAATCTGTGAAATTTCATCTTTTCACTTGACATACTATAAATCTTCGGCTATTGGGGTATATTGACTAGTTTCCTATACTTTTGATTGTGAGGTGTCACAATACTTAGGTGTGGGGGAGGGGTTCATGAGCTGAAAAATGATCATTACCTAGAGAAAGGAGTCTTTGCAAGAATTTTTGTATTATTACCATGATACAGGTTATTACATTGATAGTCATGTTATTTTTAAATGCTTAACTCCTGTGTGCTATACATTACTAAACTCATGCTTAACAGACCATTATTTATTGGTTATCTTCCATTACAAGATTCATACTGTAGGTTTGACAATACATGTTTTATGATTGCTATAACCCGTTCATTATAGGTTTTGACACTATATGTCATATACAAGAAAAATGAGTAAGCATGGAGCACTCTGCCTTTTCCCACTATGGTTGTAAAAAATACTTCAAAATTGCAGGTTGTCCATTAAAAGAGACGAAAATGCACTTAACACAGGAGTATCAGATGAAGTACCAGATGAGATGACAGATGAGGTTCTAGATGCAATGTCATTTAAAGTGCCGTTTGAAGTGCCATTGCATTGCATACCAGTAACTGTCCTAGATTCCAGGGAACTAGAATTCAATCACATTTAATTAAATTTGTTATAGGCATTGATTAAAAGATTCTTCATATGGTTATGATCAAATGTCCAAGTCAAAAGACTTGGACATTGATCTAAGTACGCACCAATCCATTGATCTCAAGATTGCCATAAAATTCGAATCTCCCACACATGGCAGCTCGTGCGCACATGTGGGCAACGTACTCCACCATAAGAGCATCCAAAATCAGGTTGGGCACTCTATTGTTTCATTTGCCCTTGCCATTTTCTCTACCCTACGTTAAGGAATCACGCCCAACCTCTGCCAAATTCTCCCTCTGTTCTAATCGCACTCAGACTGTGTTAAACCCGTGCCATTTCTTGGCCTATCTACACCCTTGCTTGGTAAAATTTTCCCTCTATTCCAATTGCACTCAGACCATGCCCAATTCGTGTCTCTGTGTGGCTCAATTTTTCCCTTGCTTGTTGAATTCAAACCCTATCACAATGCCCAAGCGATACACACCCTCCTCCTATGCAGACTTGTTTTCCATTCCAGAATTTGCACAGTGTAGGGAAGTGTTCTTGTATGTTGGCTGGGGTCCATTTCTGTCGAGTTTGCAAGGCCACGATGATGGTCTTTCTATGCAATTTGTAGTTGGTTTTTATGGCAAGATATCACATGTAGGGTCTCTCAATTTTGCAGTCACAGAAGAGTCAATTGTTGCTGCAACAAAACTTCCAAGAATGGGAGATAGGTGGTTCAAGAATCATCAATTGCCATGCTCAAGTTACAACAGGGTGTTTAAGCCTAAATTCGAGAGAATTTCAAGAGCAAAAGGGTATTCTAAGGAGTGTATAAAGACATAATTGGTCAATCCCCTTATCATCATCACACGGTTAATTACATGTGAAGGTAGATACTCCACCTTCAAAGCTTGTCACTTTAGATTGCTGGCTCATTTTCTGTTCAATAAACCTTTAAAATTCCCTTTTTATTTTCTCAAAAGCTTGGAGAAAATGTCCTCTCAAGTGAGGAAAAATGTGACCAACCCCCACAATAGTCTCTTCCACCATGGTTTGATCAAACTCCTTGTTCTTACCAAACTAGAGAAGTAGGGGCAAAGTTGGGATGCCTTTATCTACCAATTTGCAAATCCTCACTTTACAGTTGAGACCGAAAAAAAGACACTTAGCATAAAAACTATCTCTCCATCCAAGCCTCACTCTCCAAAAACTCCAAACTCCCTTGCACAAACTTGCCAGAACAATACCAAAAGCTTGTTGATATTCCTACTTCTTCATCGGGGAAGAAGACCAAGAACAAAGACCAAAAGAAGCCTATTGTTGACCCCCCAATGCCTTCATTTTCTCTTGATCCTACACCTAAGAATCCCCAAGAAGTAATGCAACAATACTTTCCCATCATTCCCACAAACAAGAGAGGAGCCAACCGATTTGGTAAGGGGCCTTTTCGGAAGAGTACCTAGAACATAAGAACCAAGCCTTATGTCAAACCTCCACCTACTTCAGATCCTATCCAAGTATCCTCCGACCTTGAGAGCCCTCATAAACAACCTAGAGAAGTCTCTGTAGATGGATTAGAGCCACTAAGGAAAACAAAATCAGAACCTACCTCACCTTTCCGATCTCCCATCACACCTACTTCACCCATGCCCACTCTTGATCCTAAAATTGATAAATTGACCACATCTCTCAAAGGACTTAAGCCTTCCTCAGAGATCACTAATTTTGCCCCAACTATAGAGGAGCTACAAAGGGAAAACCATCATCTTCTCCAACAATTGGAGGAGAGGAAGACAATAGATGCACACCTTCATCATGACAATGCAGTCCTTCAGGCAAAAGTTAACACCCTTCAGTGGTTGGTCGATGGGATGAACCAATCTAACCGCAGCTTAAGATCACAATTAAAGCAAAAAAAGAGGCACAAGGCTAAGCCTACACATCAAGAAGGAGAGGCTTCTAAATTTGGCCCTCCTTAGCAAGCCTAGTTCTGAGGGATGACTTCTTTTTGTTTGTAGTGGGACCTGTAAAATCGTTGGTGTAGGGGTATGTTGGGCCCAAGATATGATCATCTTCATGAAGTTATTATACACTTTTTGCATATGTATATATGCGTTTTTTTTATCTTTCAAAGGAGCTTTTTGAAGAATTTTATGGTAAAATGATACAATCAGCATGAGGTACATATAATTCGTGTTTTGTGATTCAATCAAGTTTAATTTATCATATTTTATGGTTTTCAAGAGTTAATTTATGTTTTTCTGCTGTTACAGGGAAAAACGCACCATGTTTCTTGGCCCGACACTTGTTCTGGCACTTGATCCAACACTTTTTCCGGTACTTGATCTGACACTTGTTCCGACACCCAGTATTACACAAAAACGCAAGGCAAGTTGGCGGTTATGGTATTGGCAACTAGTGGTGGACAAATCAAGCACATGGGTTTTGTTTGTCATCACCCCCTCCAGCTACTAAGCTCAAGACAACTCGATTTCAGTTGTCCAAAGAGGGTGATCATTGGGTTTCTCCATTTTGTTAGTTGTGGATGCATTTAATGTAATTTGCCAAATTTAGAGGTGGTTTGACCCTCCCGTGGTTGACCACTTGGGTTGTAATCTTATAAATACCAATAGGATGCTCATTAGATTGTTAACCAATTAACATAAGCATTAGAATTGCCAGAAAAATGATTTTGCTCTGTTTGAGTTTTTACATTGCCAGAATTATGCCAGAACTGCGTTTTGGATTTGTATGGTGAATTTGGCCTGCTAAGCTCGTGGTATACTTTTAGAGAGTGACCATTTCTTGTTGGGGGGGCCACCAACAGTCTGGTAACTCTCTTCATGTTGATTTATGCATTTCTTAATTTAATTGATCTTTCTTTATTTGTTGTACATGCATATTTTTAGTTAGTTAATTAATTTGTTGTAGCTTAACTGATTTGCTTCTCTTTTACAGGTTAGAATGATGAGATGTATTAACATGCATTAATATTGTAGATTAGAAAAGTCTTGCAAGTCTCTCTCTCACTATACTAACCCTGCATGCAGTTAGATGTTAAATTGTGCTTTCTTTTATAATTTTACAATCAAGTTTAGAACAGATTTTTAATTAGAATGGAGCATAGTTTTAATCTAAGTTTCTTCTGACAAAGATTGATGGATGGATAGATTTTCTTCCAGTTTTTGAATCATAGCTTTCTTAATTCAGTTTTAGATAGATTTCACTTGCTTAGTTATTGGTTAAATGTAATTGTCAATTCACTTTTTAATATCATGTTTTTAATTTATGTTTCCAGTAATTTTCTTATCATAGCTTGAATGATTAAACTAGACATAGTATAGTTTCCTTTCACACAATTTCCTTTCACAGATTAAGATGCAATTGAATTTCTTAATTAGATAATGATGATCTCATCATGATGTTGATGGTTTATACATGAATATGTAGGGTATTTAACATTACTTTTATCATGGCTAAGTTTTCATTGCACTGTTTACTTCACACCTTTCATTTTGCCATTGAAATTAGTATTGAGCTTATACCATTAGAATTGTCCTTTGTTGTCAAGTGTCATCGAGATATCATCCGTCACCACCAAAGGCATTCACACAACCACCAACATTACATTTGAGTGTTTCATAGGTTAAAGTTAGTTTCTTGCTTTCATAAGTTAGAAAAGATAGTTTTTTGTTTTCATAAGTTTAGTTGATAGTCTTTCTTGGTTTCAATAGAATAGATTTCCTTTCATGCATTGCATTGAGAATTTAAATTTCCTTTCATGCAAGAGAAATATATTTTCATTAGGCATTTAGTTCACTTGCCTCTTAGGCTAGGTAGTTGTTCAATGAGAAGTATTTTCTTACTTGCCTTTTGCTTTATGCTTTTGCTTGCTTGTCTATTTGCTTTAATAGGTTAGTTAGGTGTTTTTGCTTGCTTGTCTATTTGCTTTAATAGGTTAGATAGGTGTTTTTTCTTACTTTCTTATTTATTTTCTTTCATAAGGTAGTTTCTCATTGAATGTAGGTTGGCAAGTTAAAGGTAATTTGCTTTCATCATTTGCTTAGTATGCTTAGTAGTTTACCTTTGCTTACTATCATGAACTAGTTTTCTTTACATAGAGTTTTCATTCGCTTTCTTAGGAACTATCCATAAATCCTTGGCCCAAAAGTACTTAGGTTACCTAGTTTCAATTTGCTTAGTAGGGTTTTCTCATTAGATAGGTTTGCTTGAGTAGATTAGCCCTAGATAGTTGCTTTCCTTAGTTAGTCTCCACTCCTACCAACATTTTTACCTTTGGCATATATTTTGCTACAAATCTAAGTTTACTTACCCCGAGTTGATAATTTAATTGAGGGTAGTTTAGTGTCTTTTTTAGTACATATAAATCACCTAACACCAATGTTGTTCAACGTCTTCGTCTCCCTTACCCCAAAATTATGGGTATCGGGCAATCGAACCTCCTGCATGGATGGCCATTGTTGATCTTGTTGTTCATATCAATATGAACCCTAATGATCCTACTTGCGATCTACCAGGGGATCCTAATATCCTCCCCATACTTGCACTTCCTGGTTGTGACTAGTTAGCTAATTATACTGGAACCAAACTTGCATGAGCAGGTAGTGTCGAACTTACTGCTTGTATAGAAGGCACTTGGGGTATGGGTGTTTCGGGGCTGGTGCCACTGGATTCGGGGTGGTTTTCTTTGATCTGGGGGGTCTCGTTAGCTTCCAATGGGATGATCTCTTCGACCGGATCCCATATTTCTCCTGTTATCAGGGCCAAATATTCTCTTTCTCTTCCAAGATTCATACCAGCTTCCTCCTCTCTTACATCCATGCTTTCTCCTTCTTGTCCCGCCTACTGGCGAATTCTTTCTCTCTTTGCTTCTCTTTCATTTAATATTTGACTGGCAAGTTGTTCCTGTCTTCTCATCCTCTATAGTTCTTCCATCTTTCTTTCCTCGATTTCTCCCGATCCTCCTTCTTTCCTCAACTTTTCAAATTGTCTTGCGGATTTCTTGATCTTGTTGTGCCACCACTTCTCAAATATGGCAGATTTCTTCAAGGATTGCTCATCTCTTGAGTCCATTTATTTCTATTTTTCCCCCATTTGTCAAAGAACCCTTCCCCTTCTAATGCCATGGCCCTCACCCTGTCTCGCCCTACCCCAAGCGAGGGTGTTTACGTTTCCATCTCGGTTGGGGACATAATTAACATCCCTTCCTCCACCAAGAAAGCCTTTATACATAGGGGACTATCTCTTAACAGTATTCCCCTTGGGAATTTCTTGAAAATTTCCTCTACCCACGAGAAATACTGGTGGTTCTCAACTGCAAATTTGATTATGTATCCTTCTATCATGGTGCTAACCCAGAAATCCATAGCTCGTGTGATTGGGAAATCCAGCCTGTGGAGCGTTGCTAACTTGTCAGTATCCCACGCACAGATCTTCATGATCTGACCTTGGAAATCTGGATCTTATTAGAGTCTCTTGATCCAGTGGAAAAATTCTTCCGGGAATTTAACCTAGAAAATCTCGTATTGGTCGCTTGATCTTTCTGAGTAAAAGATTGCTTCCCTAGTAGTTCCCACCGATTTTCTTCTTAGTTCCTCTTCTTTCCATATGAATGCATCAAAGTTTCTTTCCCACCATTGATCGATGCCAGATCTATGGATTGGCGGTAGCATTCTTCCTACAAGTTCTCTTTTAATATGGGTCCCGACAACAGAACCATTTTGTTGGCGCAAATTTGATCAAACCAGGGTCCTTCTCAAGTTACCAACAAAAGGCACTGTGTAGTCTAGAGCACTGGCATTTTCATCTCCTTCGAAGAGAATAAGTCTCACCTGAAGTGCTGCTGAGATAGATAGATAGGGAAGGGTAGGGAAAATACTAAAGAGGATCCATAGATCGTTCGAAACTCATTCATGTTCTTGCACAAGAGACAACATCAGATCTGAAACATCTAACCACAAGAATCAAACCTACTTATGTTATGAACAATGATTAAACATAGAACCATCAAACAAAACTCATTAACCATAAAAAAACAATGAAATGCATAAGTAAACATACAAAGACACATCATATTTTTAAAATTTGGTTCTCCTTCATATTATCTCCAGGGTCTTTCCTTCATTACAGACTCAGAGTTACATAGAAAGGTTCAGTACAGAATTTGGATTGTCTCTTATAGCAAGTTTCAATAACTAATCCCAAACCCTTGGGAGACTCTGACAGACATAACTCAACCCAAATCTAATCCAACCAACGAACTAAATGAACAACCACAACAACACCAACCCTTTTACAATTATATTTAGCCCTATATATAGATGGGTTGTGTCTTCCTTCTCAGCTTGCCCGATTTCTTATTCTGTTGCAACTGTTTGTTGCTTAGATGGCATTGTGTTGACTTCCCTAACTGTTTTCTCTTTCTCTTTCTCCCATCCTCTGATGAATTTTGCGCAACTCGTGCTTAGTCAAAACTTTCATAGTTTCTTCCCAAAAACGAAGGGCCCAATAGGTGATGATGAACCATGTCAAATTGTTGGAATGGGTATGGAAAAAATAAAGAAAAAGAAATGAAACTAATGGTTACTGAAAGAGATGAGACATATACCATATCCGAGAAGAAATGTAATTTCAACAGGGCAGTTGGAAAGTGAAGGTTGTATATCTATATTGATAGGTAATGCATGGAAGGTCACTAAAGGATCATTGGTAATGGAAACAGGGGAGAAGGTAGGTACATTGTATTTATGTACTATTAATGTTGAATATTCTATCTCTTTAGCTTCTACATGAGTGGATATAACATTGTGGAATCATAGTCTTGGACACATGAGTGAGAAGGGGATGCAGATACTTCAAAAAAGGAATTTGTTTCCAGATCTTAAACAATTTGATTTAGATTTCTGTGAGCACTGTGTTTATGGAAAACAAAAGTGAGTCAAATTTCTCAGAGTCAAAAAAGAAAATAAGAGTGAAAAGTTGGTGCTTGTGAATACAGATGTATGGGGACCAAATCAGGTATCATCTTTTGGTGGCTCTCATTATTATGTTACTTTTGTTGATGATACAACTAGAAAAACTTGGGTTTATTTCATTTGACAAAAATATGATGTTTTTGATATTTTTAAGAAATGGAAAGCTTTGGTTGAGAATGAGACAAGAAAGAGGTTGAAGTGTTTTAGATAAAACAATGGAGGTAAATATTTCAGCAAGGAGTTTGATGATTATTGTTCATACCATGGGATTCGTAGAGAGAAGACAGTTCGAGGAACATCACAAGAAAATTGTGTGTCAGAAAGGATGAACATGACAATCATGGAACATACAAAGAGTATGAGATTGAATGTTGGGTTTCCCTTACAGTTATGGGAATATGTTGTAGATATTGTTGTTTCCTTAATAAACAAAGGACCTTCAAGATATTTGGATGATGACATTCTAGAGGAGGCATGGATAGGTAAAAAGGAAAAATATTCATTTCTGAAGACTTTTGGTTGTGAAGCATTTGTCCATATTGATAAAGAAAATATAACAAATCTTGAAGAAAAATCCAAGAAGTGTACCTTTATTGGATACAATGTTAATGATTTTTGTTATCTCTTATAGGATTGTGAAAATAAAAAAAGCATTAGGAGTAGATATTCCATATTCAATGAGAAGGTCATGTATAAAGATTAGTCACAAGTAAAGAAACATGAAAAAGAAAAACCATAATTCATAGTGCTTGATGAGACCACTAAAAAATAAATTCCAAAGTTACTAGAAAATCAAAATGTACAACAACATGAGCAATGGGTACCTCAAACTCTTGAAAGTGTTTTTATAAGATCTACCGGGTTAAGTAGACCCCTTGAACGATACTCTCCTTCATTGTATTATTTATTGTTGACTAATTCTAGTGAACCAAAAAGTTATGAAGAGGAAATGTAGGTAAACACTAAAAATAAGTGGGAGCAAGGAATGGAAGAGGAAATGGATTCCTTGGTAAATAACCAAACTTGGGACTTGGTTTAGTTGCCTTTAGGAAAAATAACATTGTAGAATAAATGGGTTTACAGGTTGAAGGAAGAAGATGGAGGTAGAATGTGGTACAAGGATAGACTTGTTGGAAATGGTTTTTCACAAAAGAAAGGTATATATTTTGATGAAATATTTTCTCCTATTGTTAAAATGACTTCAATTAGGGGTATTTTAAGTCTTGTGGCAGTATAATATTTTCATCCTGAATAGTTAGGTATAAAAAAACTTTTCTCCATGGGGATTTGGAGGAAGATATTTATATGCAACAACCACATGGGTATGAGGTCAAAGGAAAGGAGAATTTTGTATGCATGTTGAAGAAGAGTTTGTATGGCCTAAAGCAAGCTCCAAGGCAATGGTATTTGAAGTTTGAAATGTTTATGACAGAACAAGGTTATAGTAGATGTCATTATGATCATTTTTTTTATTTTAAAAGGATAGAAAGTGGAATCCATATTATCTTTCTATTATATGCAAATGACATGCTTGTTGCATGGTCTAACATGTAGGATATACATGTGCTCAAAAAGAAATTAGTTAATTCATTTTTGATGAAGGATTTGGGTGTTGCAAAGAAAATCTTTGGTATGAGAATAACAAGAGACAAGAAAAATCACAAATTGACATTGTCTTAGGGTGAGTACATAGAGAAGGTGTTGGAGAGGTTTAAAATGAAGAATGCAAAACCAGTTAGTACACCTTTGGCCAACCATTTTAAATTAACCAAGGAAATGTGTCCCAAGACATAGGAGTAGATAGAATACATGTCTAGGGTCCCTTATTCATTAACAATTGACAACTTGATATATGTTATGGTGTGCACAAGACCAGATATTACACATGCAATGGGAGTTGTGAGAAGGTATATGAACAATCCAGGTAAACAAAATTGGGAGGAAGTAAAGTGGATTCTCAAATATTTGAGAGGTTCTAGTACTCATGCATTATGGTTTGGAGGTCCAGACATTGTTCTGCATGGATATGTTGATTTATATATGGAAGGTGATAAATATAGCAGGAGGAGCACCACAAGGTATTTTTTTATTTTAGGTGGGACAAAATTAAGTTGGATTTCAAAACTGCAAATGATTGTTTCAATTTCAATAACAGAAGCATAGTATGTTGTTGGTATAGAGGCTAGTAAAGAGATGATTTTGTTATAGAGGTTTATGGAGGAATTGGGAAAGAATCAGGAGAATAACATGTTGTACCATGATAGCGAGAGTGTCATTCATCTTGCAAAGAATTCATCCTTACATTTCTAAGAATAAGAATATATAGATTAGGTACCATTTCTTATGATCCATCTTGGAAGATGGAAAATTAAAGTTGGAAAAGATACATACTAGCATAATATTGTAGACATGTTAACAAAGGTAGTAACCAAGGCGAAACTGAGTTCCTGCTCAATTTCAGTTTATCTTCAATCATGAATGTGAATATGAGAAATTTTCTAAGTCCAAAGTGGATCATAGTCTAGCAGGTACATCAACAATGGATTTTCTATGATCAGTCTCCAAGTGGGAGATTATTAGTTTTGGAGCCTGATTATCTTCCTTATTTCTATGCAGGTATTCCTATCTCATTTATGTCGAGGTTTTAAAGGTTGGCCACTGAATGAAGGGGGTCCGGGGGGGGGGTCCTACCCCTCCCTGGGTAGGGGGCATGGGGGCCAATGGACTCCCAAGGAATTGTTTTTGGGAAAATTTCCTTGTAAAATATTGTAATTTCGCAATCAATCTAGACCATTCATTATAAGGTCATAAATATGATGATAAAAGTTATGTTAAGATTTTTTTTCCCTAGAAGGAAACCCTCTTTCCTTGAGGGAATTGTATTGTGGTTGTGCATGTGAGTGAATAATGTATTCTAAGAGAGGAGACTGTGAGAGAAAGAAGAAGACGTTACAATGGGTGTGATGTAGGTTGTATTCCTTCATTTTGATGGATAATAAAAAGGAAGAAATTGACAATTTCTCTGATGGACGTATCCCACATTGGGTGAACCATGTATATCTATGTCTCTATTATATTGTGTATCTTATGTTTTTCATTTACACATTTTTTATCAGAAAAATCAGTAAGTGAAGACACAAATTGATCTCCCTAACTTCAACAAGAAATTAGAACAAAACAAACAAGAATACAAGCTTCTCCTTAGATTTCATTGTGATATAAACTAGTTTGAACATGGATAAATGACATACTATTTAAATGTCGTTTGATCCTTAATAACGTCATCCGTTCTCCATCCTTAGAATTGTTGGATATTGAACCTGTTAAGAGACACAAGCCAACAAAGAAATAGAGAAACAATATATATTCCAAGGAAATCTATGTATAAGATAAAGGATTTATACAACAAAAATGAAGACACTTTTATAGGGAAGAAATGTATTGCCGCATTATATTGATGAAAGTGGAGAATACAACCTATGCCTCGATGTTGAAATTTCCCTTCCAATGGTCCTTTGCCTCAACACACACACCTTTTCTCCAATGCTTTTGATGAAGAGTATTCACAACCTGACTTGGAAAGCTAAAGCCAAGCTATCACAAGTACAATCTTCAACAAAATTCTTCATGCATAATCCAACCTAGCCTTTCCCAAGACAGATCACTCTTTTTATAGGGTGAAGAGGGATGCATGATGAGATTAGAATGATCCCACTAAATCAGATAATTGAGTAAGATCCAAACTGATAGGAGGCCACCTCATCCTCTTGAAGCTTCCATGATAGAACTTTCAATAATTTCACCTTTTTCCTTTGTTTGAGCATCATCACACCTTGAACACAGAAAGCTTGTGACGACGCTAAAATCCACTGTGGTGAAGCATGCGACGATCAAGCATCATCTCACCCTAAAAATTTGGCAAGGCATGACGATCTTCTTTGGTAGGGTTTTTAAGAAAAGAAAGATGATTCAATTTCCAAGGGAGAAAGTCTCATTTCTTCAGTAGCTTTAGGGAACAGAGAAGTAAGAAATACACATATCATCAGTGATCACAGGGGTGAACAAAATAATGTGTAACATAATTACCCCAAAAGTATGAAGTTGGAACATGTGACAGCTGAAATACTTTGTAGAATGTGTGTGTTGAGAACAAGGAGTACAATGGTCGGAAACCTGCCAAAAAACAAGCATCTGCATAATAATAAGATACCATTTAATGAGGTAGGCATTCCCATACTCAGAATACAAGTGACCCTAAGCATAAGTGTCAATTAAGTCATGGACACCAATCATACACTGTGGATCCATGTCATCATGATTCAACATAGCCATGAGAAGTACATTGTGGATCTATGCTATAATGACTCAAATTAGGACATAGACACGAGAAATACATGGTGGATCTATGTGTCAGTACAAACTTATGAATACTCCATCATAACCTAGACCGATATGGTGATATCCAAGGTCTTCATTTACATCATTCTGAAGTACGAATATATCCATGTGATTACAGGTGTCGAATTTGAACATGGTAGAAATCACTTGATTACTGGTCATTGATGAATACCATTAACAAGTGAGAGGGAAATCACCATTGATGTCAATGATACCCAAGGTAATCTAGTACAATTCATCAAATGTGAATTAATAAGATTCGATGGAATTTTCCAATTAGGGGTTAATGATGTGAACCCACTGTCGAAAATGAGGAAACATGTCATTGATGCATGCATGTTCCAAGGGACTAAATGATTTCTAAGTCCAATTCCTGGATAATTTGTTGAATTCGACAGGAAAATACTTGTCACGAGAGGGCCTTAATGTATCCCCCGTCAATGACATGAAATATGTAATATATTTGAAGTAGATCAAAGTATAAAGTGATTTAGAACTGACTCAGGGAAGGCCAACATGGTAAAGTTTGAGGACTGCAGATGGCCGACTCGATAGAATACTTGTATAGGTTGAACTTCTCTTGAACATATGAATGAAACAAAAATTGACTTGGAAGCATTGACTCAAGGAGGACCCAACATACAGACTTGTGGATGATCAAACAAGAGATAAATGGAATTCCCAACCCAGATACAATAATGAATAGGGGTGTCATGTTCAAGAGCGACTTACTGCCACTAACATAGATATAGATATACATTTCTTTCCCAATTCCCCCCCACCATTTCTTGTGAGTACCTCTTTATTTTTACAAAGCTTGAGGAGGATAAAATATGCTTGAAATATAATCTCATCCTTTGGACAAGTCCCTTGGATTATTTTTAACGAACCCTATGAAGGAGTGGCTCAGTCCCATATGGGCCTTTCGATGCTTGTTTTATGAGTCCAAAGTAAGAAAAATTAAGGGTTTTTCATGTTTAGAGAGTCTAAAAAACACTTAACGAAAACTCCAAAATGTCCTTTTTCATAAATTAGTATGATGAGACCGAAAAAGAGATAATCTACTGCTCATCAAACATTTTCTTCAAATAATTTTACGAGCATGAACAAAACAAGGTCGCTCGGCTATATTTTCATGTTTAGGGAGTCTAAAAAGAGCTTAAAGAGGACTCTAGGGGGGTTCCTTTTTTGTGTTTCCATTACGAGTCCAAAAAAGTGATAAAAGTCTAGTCGATTGCATTCTCATATTTTTACGAGTGCAAGAAAGAATAAAGACCATGCTTGACGTATTTTACTGAAAAAATATAAAATCCTATATACATCATAAAAACACACAAAAATAACCAAAAAGGAGTGATCCATATCAAAAGTCTAGTTGCCAGATGCCTATCCTACAATGTTGACACTTTGAAAAGTTCATTAGGTTTTTGACATTGGTGGAAATATTTAAAAAATAATATAATTTTAAATTAAAATGGTAAAAATAAGTTAAATAGGTCGAAACAAATTCATTTTACCATTTCATTTGTATTTTCACCAAAATAGTGCCCAAAACCCTCTTTTTCCTCCAATCTTCAAGTGACGATTCTGGAGCGCTCCATGGACGATTTCTTGAGCCGTTTTTGTGAGGTAGGTCCTCTTCCTCCCCACTCCCTTCTTATAGTAATTTTTTTCAGTTTTAATGGTTAAATTTTGAGTTTATGGGCAAATTTTCAAGGGAGAGTGTGCCTCCAGATTGTCGCAGGATCTCCATATCGGGAACTGCAACAATATAGGATCATCACAAGGGTTCTATAGCTCGGGTGCGATGATGTCGCACTGTGGTAAATTTGGTCGTTGCGATGACAGTAAATAAAAAAATAAAAAGAGAGAGAGAGCTAGGAAAACTCCCAAATTTGGAGTTTTGATGAACTAATTCATTTTTTATTGTTGTTTGGTAGACTTTCCATCATTCATAATGCTCAAATGGAGGGAAAGAGAGCATGAAGAGGAATATTACATTGTCAGGAATAATCCCAACACCGTCATGGCACTTCGAGAGTGCGGCTTGCTAAAGTTTTTCAAAGTGTAGGGCATGAGGGCCCAATTGGTTCTATTGGAGCACTTTGTCTAAATGTGGGACACAAACGAAAAATCCTTTCATGTTAGGGTTCATACACTCACTCTAGAGATTGAGGATATCTATTTTTTGATTGGATTATCTCATCATGGATCTTAGGTGTCACTATCAGGAAGCAAAGGATGAGGTGAACCTATGGATTATTATGTAGCACATCACTGTGGTCGCCAATTTTTTTATTGAACAAATCGGCAAGTGCAGACACAAACTGATCTCCCTAACTTCAACAAGAAATTAGAACAAAACATAGAATAATACACACTTCTCCTTATATTTCATTGTGATATAAACTGGTTTGAAGAGGGATAAATGGCATATCATTTAAACATCCTTTTCTCCTTGCTAGCATCATCCTTACTCCATCCTTATACTTGTAGGATATTGAACCTGTTAAGAGACACAAGCCAACAAAGAAAGAGAGCAATGATATATATATTCCAAGGAAATCTATGTATAATATCAAGGAGTTTTACAATAAAAATGAAGACACTTTTATAGGGAAAAAATGCATTGCCTCATTATATTGATGAAAGTGGAGAATACAACATATGCCTTGATGTTGAAAAGTCCCATCCAATGGTACTTTTCCTCAACACACACACACACTTTTTCTGCAATTATTTTGATGAAGAGTATTCACAACCTGACTTGGAACGCTAAAGCCAAGCTATCACAAGAACAATCTTCAACAAAATTCTTCATGCATAAGCCAACCTATCCTTTCCCAAGAGAGATCCCTCTTTTTATAGGGTAAAGAGGG
Source organism: Picea abies (assembly GCA_900067695.1). Classification (NCBI taxonomy): domain Eukaryota; kingdom Viridiplantae; phylum Streptophyta; class Pinopsida; order Pinales; family Pinaceae; genus Picea; species Picea abies. The sequence goes on from CBVK0101019641.1 coordinate 19,298, forward strand.
ATGGATGAATATATTAGGATGATCCCACTAAATCATATAAGAAAGTAAGATCCAAACCGATCGGAGGCCACCTCATTCTCTTGAAGATTCCATTATAGAAATTTCAAGAATTTCACCTTTTTCCTTTGTTTGAGAATCGTCGCACCCTGAGCACAGGTAGCCTATGGTGAAGCCATAACCCACTGTGGTGCAGCATGCGATGATCAAGCATCGTCGCATCATAAACATTTGGCAAGGTGTGACAATCTTCTTTGGTAGGGTTTTTAAGAGAATAAAGATGATTCAATTTCTCAGGGAGAAAGTATCATTTCTTCAGTAGCTTTAGGGAAGAGAGAATTAAGACATACACATATCATTGATGATCATAGGGGTGACCAAAATAATGTGTAACAAAATTTGTTTTATTTTATTTCTCCGCGATCCTATTTTTCTAACATGATCTACTTTGTCAATTTCTCAAATTCCCTTGATATAATGGTCATAACTCCTAGAATATCTTGAATGAACTGCAAGTGTGTAGGGATCTATGTAGGGACACTACTAGATTTGGGTATATTTCAATGTTGTACTGACATTAATGTTGTCGTAACAATGACATAAGATAGAAAATTTCATCACTAGAAGTACTTTGACAAAATTCCAACAATAATTGTTGTGCTACAATGAAATAGGCCATTAGTGCCTATTTTAGCGCTATATTTTAGTGTGTTTGATTTTCAATTTGGAATTATAATTGATTCTAAATTTGATGTTAATCAACATTTATAATTAGTGTTGGCTAGAGTTATAATTTAGAATTAGTGTTGGCATTTAGTTTTGCACCTATTTTTGTATCGACTTTAACATCAACTGTGAATTTTTCTCCTGCTTTATAGCCAAACATTGTAATAGTTGTTGCACTGAATTTAAATATTAATATTTTTCTTCTAATTTAATGTCTAATATAACATTAAATTTTCCTTCCACTATAGCTTCCATTTTTTGCACTGCATTTTTCTTCCACATTGGCATTGATTTTTTCTTCCACTTTAGTTTTTAGTTTTGTTCCATTTTAGCATCAATTATTATTTTCACTTTAGTGATGCATTTTGATTACATTGTGGTGCCAACATTTGTATCAACTTTAACACATATTTTTTCTTCCATTTTAGCACTGATATTTTCTTCCACTTTAGCACCAATATTTGCATTCACTACAACATCTTATTTGGCACTAGGTTTTTCTTCCTTTACAACTTCCACTTTAGCATCAAGTTTGAATTCCACTTCAGCCTCTATTTTTGCACCATATCTAATCTCCACTTAGTGCAACCTTTATTATATTAATTTTGTTTATTTCAACTAAGTTAATGATGCTTATCATAGTTCTTAAATAAAATATATTAATATTAAGAAAATATTGTAATTAAAATTTATATCATAATAGTTATTAATAAATTTAAGGAAAATGGGCATCATCCATCCAAACAAAAATAAAATGTACATCCACACAAAAAACTCATATATTATAAACAAGGAAAACCAATAACATATCATCATTTGTAGTAGTTCTCCATAAAAAAAGAATAAAAAACTTCCAATATATATAAACAAGGTAAGGCCGATAACATCATTAATTATTAAAAGTGAAAATATAATGTAAAATATATCATTAGATCATCATGTCATAGAAAAATTTATATAAAAGTTTAAAAATAAGTCATGTGTGTGTGTGCATGTGTGTGTGTGTGTGTGTGTGTGTGTGTGTGTGGTGTGTGTGAGAGAGAGAGAGAGAGAGAGAGAGAGAGAGAGAGAGAGAGAATATCATAATAAACAAGTTTTATGATCTCCATATATACAAAATTCAAAATGATATGTGTATAATCATGATATCTCAACAACAATCCATGAAACATGTCAATTTGATCAAGAGTATAACATGCATCCACATCATCATATAAGCTATACATCCCTAGTATCATGGATACCATAATGAGCATCCATGTCCTCATGAGAAGTGTCAATGGCTGCCACCACCACCACCACTAGTAACACCACCACCATCATTGTCATCATCATCACCATCTTCCTTGTTAGCATCAATGTGCTCATGGAAAACATTACTAGCTACCACCATGACCACCACTATCATCCTCGTTTTCTTCGTCACCACCACCACCACCACCATCATCATCATACTCATCATTATTTCCTAGCTTTTGATCCACACTCAACATAGTCTAGATCATCATAAATTAGATCATAAGCTTTGGTGCCCTGAAAATAAAAGAAACATTTGATATCAAAAGTTAGTATTAAGTTCATGCCATAATACATATTTGTGTTGTATTGCTAATATTACACCATATGAAAGTACAACAAAGTATAAGAAAATGGTAATTAAAATGTGTGCATGCACTAATATGGAAACAAAATAAAGTGCAAAAAACTATAATAGTTTAAGGAGTGTTGAGTTTGTTTGTATGAAGGAGTTGGATTTAGTGATGTTTTTAAAATATGATAGTGGTCTAGATAACATAATAGAGATGTAATAGCAGATCAATGTAATTACACATGTATTTATACTATTTAAGCCAAGTCAAACTAACCAACACATTTAAATTTGTTTGTCATAGAACCTTATCAAAGAATTTTTTGAGGCACAAAAAAAATTTAAAACAAATGAAAGTAGTTAAAATTTGAAGTGAATACTACGATGAATCCCAAGTAAACAATTCAGAGGAAAGACATATTAGGTTCCCACAACAATCCCTAGAAATCCAAGTAGAACAGAGAAGAGTTTGTTTTGAATGCATCCCATGATGAGCATGGATAATATTACCACTCATGTGTTATCAAGTGGGGAAGGTATCAAATTGAAATATGAATACCCTACAAATGAACTACAACCAATTTTTGGGTAAACCTTTCAAACAACTCATTTACTACACCACCATTTGCATGGAATGAAATTTCCATCAGTAAAGAAGTGGATGATATAGTACATTGTAATCATTGAATCAACACGCTAGAATCAACAATGAACTATGATGAAAATATATGAAAGAATCTGGGGGAAAGCCCTATTAGAGAGCCATAAAAATCCCAAAAAATTCAAGTAGAATAGAGAAGGTTTTTTTTAGAGAGCCATAAAAATCCCCAAAAACACTTTCTGTGGCTCTCCCTCTGATCCAATTGACTCTCTTTGAGATCAAGCTTACTCTAGGTATACATGTGATAGCATCTATAATCCTGAGTCTTTATCATTCCTTGTCAAATTTCCATGACTATGAAAAAGATCACACCAGGTTCGTTCACCATAGGGACATTGGGATATAAGCCCAAAACCACTTATCCCTTCTCGAATAAGTGTTCTCATAGATCAACTCAACTTAGTCACATAGGAGCATGATATGGAGAATTTATTAGGAAGCTGCAAACATCAACATTCCCTCTCAGCAAGGGAGGCATTCTCTGCCATGCCAATTCTATCACGGAGTACTCAAACTTCGTCCTGGTAAGGGGTTTGGTAAGAACATCAACAATCTTCTCCTTTGCAGGAAGGTACTGCACCGATACTTCCTTCCTCTGCACCATGTATTGGATATAATGGTACTTGATCTCAATCTGTTTCGATTGGTCTTGAAACAATAGATTCTATGATATCTTCACAAAACTATGGTTATCCCAATGAATAACAGTGTAATCCAATGCATGTTCAAATAAATCTACAAGGAGCTTGCAAAGCCACACTGCTTCACGGACTTCCACACTCAATGCAATGTACTCTTTTTATGCGGTGCTCAAGGCCAAAAAATTATGTTTCCTTCTACACCAGAAAACCATGGAAGATCCCAAAGTGAAGCAACACTTGAAGGTGCTCTTCCTATCCACTATGGTCCCTACTAAATCAAAGTCAGTATATCCTTGCAATATTATGTCAATACTAGAAGTATATCTCATACCATATCCAACTATGCCTCACAGGTATCTCAACACATTCTTCATAGAAATCCAATTTGTCTATCTCGACTGACTCATGAATTGTCTAAGTGCACTCGCTACATAGAAAATATTTGGTTTGGTTTTAACCAGATACATCAATGATCCAATCACTTGTCTGTACAAGGTCATATCTATCTCATCGGAATCAGAAGAAGACAGACTTAGTTTCTTCATATTCGTCACCATTGGTGTAGCCATGGGCCTACAGTTCAACATCCCAAACTTTTTTTAATATCTCAATTGTGTACTTCCCCTGATTCAAGAATATCTCATTAGTTCTCTGCCACACCTCTAGTCCCAAGAAGTACTGCATCATACCAAGGTCCTTCATCTCAAACTCAGAGGCCAACGCATACTTGCATTCATTAATAAGGCTCTTTGTACAAGTGAGGAATAAATCATCAACGTATAGGACCAAAATAAGGGATTCACCATTAACAGTCTTTTAGTATAGGTTGGGATCATCAATACTTTTTCTAAGGCCCAAACTCATCAGGTGTCCATAAATCCTTGCATACCATGCTCGAGGTGTATGCTTGAGTCCATATAGGGAATTCTTCAACCTGCACATATGATACTCCTTCTCATGTATCATGAAACCATATGGTTGCTCGATGTATAATTCTTCCTCAATCTCTCTATTGAGAAAGGATATCTTCACATCCATTTGATATAGTTTCCAACCCATGGATGTTGCAAAGGAAATAATCATCCAGATAGAAGTGTATCGAGAAATAGGAGAAAATGTCTCCTCATAATCTATTCCCTTCACTTGAGAAAATCCTCTAGAAAAAAATATTGCTTTGTGCTTCTCGATGCTCTCGTCAGTTGTGTGTTTGATCTTATAGATCTACTTGGAAGTCACTACAGACTTCCCCTCAAGTCTTGGAACAATATCCCACACATAATTCTTCATGATGGAATGATACTCCTCCATCATGGAATCTCTCCATATTGGTTGACTAGATACCTCTTCATAATAGGAAGGCTCAAAATCAATGATGTGGCTCATAACTTCAGCATCGAAAGAATATATATGAGGTTTCTTGCTCTCTCAAAAGTTACCAAGAGGAGTTGCATGTACTTCTTCCTCTTGAAGATTCTGACGAGACTATATAGGTCTCTTCTGACCTACTGCAATATCTCTGGGAACATCAACTAGAGCTACAATATAAACAGGATCAATTTGATCAATAGGCTCAATTATCTCCCTATGAAATACTGGAGGGTGAGGGGGAGAAGGCACCATATCTTCCCATATCTCTCTATCTATATCCATGTGAGATCCTCTAGATCTCCTGAAGGATACCTCCTCCTCAAGGGTAACATCTCTACTCACCTCAATCTATCTCTGAGAAGGGATGTAGATCCAGTATGCCTTCAAAGACTGATTGTACCCCACAAATGTACCATTTCTTCCTGAAGGTTCTATCTTGGTCCTTTTCTCCTTGGGTACATGAATGTATACTGGACACCCAAATATATTGAAGTGTCCAACCTCATGCTTCACTCATGAACTGTATCCATACTAGAAATCTCATGGTTCCCTCCTGGAACACATGTCTAAGTGCAAGGTAGCTAGAGAGGTAGTGGGGGGGCCTAGAGGGCCCATAGTGATAATAGTGGAGGTCATTCAATGTAATGTGGACTAGGTCCACTATATTATTAAATAAGTCCCACTATGGTAGTTAGATATAATAAATGGGTAATTAGATATAATAAATGTAAGATGACTTCTTAGAAGGTTCTACTTCTAGAAGATTCATGCTCTATAATGTTCTTAGGTGATGGTAGCACTATATAAAAGGGTTCAAGCAATGTAATAGGACATGAAGAGAATGATTGTATTTGGAGCTGAAGCTCATTAGGAGGTTGCCCCCTCGAAGAGGCAAGTGAACATGAGAGGATCCCTTCCATAATAGGATCCATTGTACGGTGTTGCCCTACCTCAAGGGTTTTGATATAATAAAGTTGTGATTTTCTATATTGTTCTTCTATATTTGTTGTGGTGTTTTTGTATTTAGTATTTGGTTCTTAACAAGTGGTATCATAGCACTTTTCTTGGGCAGACATTGTGGGCAAATATTTTTAATTTTTGCAGATTTTTTTTTCGGAGAAGAAAAAAGGGGACTGCGAAATTATCAACGTTTTTGGTATATTTATGTACAAAATTTGTAGAAAATGGTTGTATATCTGAGTTCATCTCATAAAAACACCCAATTTGAAAAACAAAATCGTCCGAAACGGAGTCTGGAAGGTCAAGATATTGAAGTTTTAAAATCTGCAATTTTTCAGGGTTTTTTCCGCGGACGGCGACGCGATTTGTTTTTATTTATGTAGCAGCTAGAGAATGATTTTTCTCAAAAAAATTACAGATATGAGTTCCTATCACAATTTCACCCAATTTCAAAAAAAAAATTAGCTGAAACGGAGTCCGAAAAGTGAAGTTATGAGCATTTTAACTTCAACAGTTTTTTAGGGTTTTTCCAGAAAAAGCCGCGTTTTTCTGCCATAACTTATTGGGTGAGTTCATAGGACGCTCAGATGGCTATTTCTTCTCAAAACCTGAAATAAATTATTGAATTATTCAAAGCCCAATTGTTTCACACATTGGATGACAGATTGGATGCATTTGTACATGGCCTCACAAACAGCCTCACAGACGGCCTTAATGATAGTTTTCATAGTATTCAAGATTCATTGAATAACATGCAGGAGAGATTTCTTATGGAGGGACTCAGGGATGAATATAATCAAGAAATATATGTTTGGTATGATTTTGAGGCAGATTGTGATGATTGGTATATGGATAGTTGTCATTTTTGGGATGACAACCACTTTCATATTTTATTTGATGACTCTACTCCACCTTCTGTAGAGAACATCAATGTCCCACATCAGGAGCTAGTTACCAGCGTTCAGTCTAAATATTCTACAATGGTATTATTCATTCCATATTCTGCTACGACCCTTTTCCACTATGTGGATGGATCTTCTTATTTAGATCCACATGATAGGTGTTAGTCTTTGGAGCATCATTTGGAGTTGGTAATTGGGTTCCAAAATCTTCCATGAAGAGTTCACATGAGCACTTGGACATGGAACCCGGGCTTACAATGGTGGTTGGACTACTTTAGCATCGTGGATTTCCTTTCTACATGGGACCTTGGTTCTTCAGTCTTCTTTAGCATTGTGGTCCACAATTATCCATGGGACCCTGGTATATGGTTGTACATCAAGCGTTGAGGACAATGCTTTTATAAGGGGGATGGAATGTAAGGTAGCTAGAGAGGTAGTAGAGGGGCCCAGAGGGTCCAGAGTGATAATAGTGGAGGTCATTCAATGTAAGGTGGACTAGGTCCACTATAGTATTAAATAAGTCCCACTATGGTAGTTAGATGTAATAAATGGGTAATTAGATATAATAAATGTAAGAGGACTTCTTAGAAGGTCTTCTAGAAGATTCCTCCTCTAGAATGTTCTTAGGTGATGGTAGCACTATATAAAGGGGTTCAAGAAATGTAATGAGACATGAAGAGAAGTATTGTATTTGGAGCGTAGCTCAATAGGAGGATGCCCCCTCGAAGAGACAAGTGAATAGGAGAGGATCCCTTCCATAATAGGATCCATTGTATGGTGTCTCCCTACCCTAAGGGTTTGATATAATAAAGTTGTGGTTTTCTATATGATTTCATATATCTTGTGTGGTGATTGTATTCATATATCTTTGGATCTATTGTGATATTTTGTATTCAGGTATTTGGTTCTTAACACTAAGACATATTGAGGTTCCCTCATAGAACCAATGTCTTCCAAGACATATCAAGGTTCCTTCATGGAACCAATGTCTTCCAAGACATATCGAGGTTTCCTCGTGAAACCGATGTCTTGGTTCATTCACCTGACCATCTAAGGAACATTAGTATAAAGTCCAAATTCCCCCCTACTAGTCCACACAAGCCCCTATGGGGAGAATGTCTCACATTTCATCAACCATCAACAAATTGACACAAGATTCATGTGATCTAGACTAAGGAGGGTTTTTCATTGCTTCTCATGTCCATATCAATCACTCCTCACCAAATAGTTGTGTATTATTTTACTCCATTGGTCTCCACATGGAAATCTTCATCACCCAAAAGAACTTCTACAACCACAAAAATTGTACAATTTGATCCAGCTGCATCATAGATATTTGGCAGTCATGCATAACACCTAGTGTTTAGAGGATCTAGTTCAAAAATGTATTCAACCACGCATTCTCCTAGCTCAATATAGGAGTGAATTAAACAAGAACCTCATCTTAATAGAGTGATATTCAAGAAACCATGCACCAAGGTTGGTGTTGAAGTAGCCCAAGTATTGAGACAATTGTGAGAGAGCATAAGATGCATGAAGAAATGCCCATCTTACAATCTCTAATGGAGATTCTGTGTGATGCAGTTGAAGAACTCAATACAACATTGCAACACCAACCCAAAATGTTCAACTTTAGCCATCCATTCTATAGTCCCGATCAATCCCATTATGTTGTAGAAGCCAAAAATCTCAGTGCAGTCAACTTGGCTAGACTAAAATCCTCTGAAATCAATGCTAGTCCAAAAACCAATAACCTTGATGTAGTAAATTCCACTCTACAGTCCTCTCAAATGAAAGAAGTTTTAGTTGATCCACTGGTATTGATAATCAAGGACACTGACAAATTTGATGAAGATAAAAACAAAGCCAGCTCTAAAATATTTTCCGAGACAATAAAAGAATTGCATTCTTCTATTAAAGCACATGACATTTCCAGTGGAAAGGAGTATTTTACAACAACCAGTGGTCAACGTCTTTCTATATCCAGAAATGAAAATTGTGTAGAACTTGTGGGGGCAATTTCATTGGGAGCCTTGCATCCATACACATTGAGATAGCTTCTAGGGTAGAACTTGTTATAGAGGATGTACAAGAGCTTGGAAAGCTAGCATCCCTTCAACCTTAATTATTTTGAACAACTTAAAAAAAAAAGTTTGAAATCTAAATAACATATTTCGTTTACCATCCATGGAAGGTTTTAATATTCCTTTTTTCTATTATATATATTACATGTAAGCCATGGCTCACGTTGTTATTTATATTATGTGGAAGTCATGGCTCACATTCTTCAATTCAACATTGAATATGAGCACACAGGGACTCCTTTGGATTCTAGTCATCCATCTCTTGCGCTATCTCTCTTATTTTCCTGGGTACTCCCGTGATGGAGTCAAGCCCAGTCCTGCTCTCATACCATGCTATTTTTCTTCATATGAGTTGAGATATGATCGATGTGTTTTATTACAATGATGAGTGTTCCATATATAGAGAACATAAGGTGACCTTCCATGAAAGGATGTGTCCCTTTGATAATAAATAACTAATTATTATTATTATTACTTATTATATATTATTTAATAATTAATAATTATAATATTAATTATTAATCTAGAATAATTTATTCCCAATGTTGTCCAAACATCAACAGTATGATGGTTGAAAACTGAAATCTGACCACCCTACAAATGACCCACAACTAATTTTTAGGCAAACTAAATAAGCAACTTGTTTACAACAACAATGTTCACATGAAGTGAAAATTCCTTTGGAGAATAAGTGGATGATAGAAAATGTTATATTCATTGAACCAACACACACAATAGACCTAGAAATAAATAACAAAGAAAATACACAAAAACATTGAGAGGAATCCCTCTTAGGGAGCCATAACAATCTTTGAAAATCCAAAAGGAATGGAGAAGGGATTTATTATGTATGCCTCCCATGATTAGCATGGCCAACATTAATGTTGGAACATCAAGCATTGATGGTTCATCAAACATATCCTAGGTTTAGTCGGTCAAGAGGTTGACCTACATATGGATATAGTTGGTTGGGCGATTGACTAGAACACCACACCATTCAGTCGAGTAGTCGACATGCCTGTCGATCAGATATTCGACCAACAGTCGAAGATAGTTGAGAAATGTATCAACCAACCCAAAAAATGACTACAAGTTGGATATATAGTTGGTTAGATCAAGTCCCGTCGAGATGAATTGACAGAGTGGATTTGGCAGAGTCAACTCTAACAACCGATGGTTACATGTGGAAATGATATTTCATAATCTATGGAATTCAGTTAGATATTGAGGCTATAAAAATTTGAACCCTTGGTTAATTATCATTATGGTGATCAAGAGATCATCTGAGATTATGCAATAGATCATGCAGATCAAGATGTGCAACATGCACTATGATGTTCTGATCATAGTGCACTCTACTTAAGTGTTGTAGTGGTGTCTTTGGACACCATTTGTTTATTCAAATTTTATTTGTCCCTCTTCGATTATATGAATAACAATTTCCTCTATTTCATATTATTTTCCACCAATAATAGTGTCCCTCTTCAATTATATGAATATTTCCCAACAATCCATTCTACACCTACATGAATTGAATACACTACTTTCCCAACATACTTGGATTTCATGAACCCACATAACATGTTTATGGTGACTAGGTTGGGTAGTTGAGTAGTCATAACTGTTGTCTGATCTGGTACTTGGCAGAGTGAAGGGTCGACTGAGACTCCAACCATAAGGATGCATAATATTTTCCCCTTTGATTCAAGAGACTGACACCGAGGGCTTTCTTCTGATAGAATTTATTAGGAATCTTGAGGACAATGAGGAAGAAGAGGGAAAAGGTGGAAAAACACATAGAAGAGAACACCAACACCCTACAAAGGAAGAGACATAGAACACACATATGCACACAGATTGAATTCACAAAAAAGAAACAGAGGATAATCATGCAAAAGAGTGAGTTGCAGACTTGAAAACAAATGTGCAATTGAGTAGAGGATCTCATGCATAGAACTTTGAGATGATTTGGGAAGTTTTTCTGAAGAAAATTGAAAACTTTCCCAAGATATTAATGGTCACCCTAGAACAGATAAGACCCATATCCAGACTCGAGAAACAAAGTACCATGAGTTGGTTCTTATTGGAAATAAATTGACATTGGTAAGGGGAGGTCATGGAGGAACTGTATAATAGAGAAGGGAATCCATTGTGTAGAGGAAATCTATTTGGAAATGTTCCTTATAAACCCGTGGAGGTATTGAGGTCAGTGGGAAGAGAAAAGCTTCTGCTATTTCCAATGGAGTGAAGGAGAGTAACATTCCTGAACCATTTCTATATTAGATAGTCAACTGAGGTAGTCCCCTAGTGGTATCAGGAACTAAAACGGGGGTGGCATGTTTTATAAAGGCACAACACAACATAGCCTATGGTAGGGTACTAGAAAGGAATTTCCCCTAATTCATTTGGGTGGTTGGAATATTACTGAACATATAAGTGTTGTACCTGTGATTTTTCTTGAATGTATGATAAATGATCTTGGATAGTGATCTATTTTTTTTATCTGGTTAAATGTGATGAATGAATGTTGAATTCTTGATTTAAAAGGAGAAATATAACCTCCTTTAAATACTAAATGAATTAACTGTGAAGACTATAAGAGGAAGGAAAATGTAGGTTCATAACCTTATATATTCCCTGCCTTTGGAATGGAAATTTTACAGGATATAAATCTCCATTTGGTTGTTTAGGGTAGAGTATTTATTTCTTTGTTAAGAACCTGAAGGAATTGAGTTGAATCCTTGTAGGAAAGATTGTGGAACTGATAAGTCCTAGAAAACCTTTATCCCTGTTGAAAACCCTCATTTCCACCTAGGAGAATTACATCTGTTGATTCAATGGAATAAGTATATATTGACCATTTATCGGAGATATGGGCTTAGGGGAAAGCCTATCAGAATTCAGGACCGTTGGGAAGGTCCAAGATATGAATCTATAAAGGATTTATGATGGGAGGATTATGAGAGAAGGACAGTCCTTGATCCATCAGAGATCAATCCGATGAGATCTAGGCCGTAGAATCCCTAGATGATTTATCAATAAATCCATTGGGGAGTAGGATGTTGGGAAGATTTGGAAAAGGGTGTAGGAAGGGTATTTGATGGGAAAAACATGATACCAAGAGCTCAAGTACAAGGAGGAATGAAAATCTATTGGTTTGGATGTTGAATGGTTTAGATCCATTGGATCTGGGATGATTCATTCCAAGGTAGAAACTTAGACGAAGGGCGGTGTTGGTTAAAAATTGTGTTTTTGAAAGGTCCACATAATCTATGATTGTTGGATGAGAGAATCCAAGGACTGTGGGATCCATAAGAAAAGTCACATCGGGATTATTGATGAGGAAGCTTCACGATCACTTGGAGCGAGTGCATTCTGATGGAGGAATATCCCAAATGGATAGGAGCCATAAATCCATGGGAGAGGAATCCCCATATAACCAAAGGCACAGATTTATTATATACCCCACTTGTCAACATGTCACGTGGAAGATGATCTAGGATTTAGCCACCATGTAATTTTAAGGTACCAAATTGATTGGGGTCGTCGATTTATTAGACTGAATACCATTGGATGTGTTGAAAATTGGTTCCATTGGATATTATTGATAAGGATTGAAAAGTGGGTGGTTTATCCTACTTTCCCGATGGGTAGAGAAAATGATTCACCACTGACTATTGATTAGGTCACACTAGGTGAATCATAACCATACAAACATGGATGGTTGTACCTTGGTCCATGTAGCATAATTCTATTACAGAATTACTATGAAGATGGGTGATAAGTATGAGGATTTATCAAAGCTAAATGCAGAGCAAAATAAATGAGACAAAGTCCTCGTATGCACCGCAAAGGGAAAAGTTTGTTGGGGGTGAAATCCCGATACCTAAGGATTTATGGAAGTAGAAAATTGACATCCCACCATATAAGAGGGTTAGGGGGGCCATGTGTGTTACAAAGTGGTATCAAATTAGAGTTCAAAATATAGGCTTGAATGGGTCACCAAGGCTGTATGATTGTTTGAATTTTTTTACCTAGTCAAGCATATTCTTTGTTTGTTTGTTTGAGAGGGGGGGAGGTGAATCAGTGTGTGTCTCTTTTCAAAATTATTTATTTTTTTAGTTAGTAACTACTTCAAACATCATCATTCATTAATTTCATTCAAAAATAGCTTATTTCATGTAAACATATATAAAAAACATTCATCAATAATAAATAAGTATGAACCATCTGTTGGACACACCTACCACACTTAGAGGTGGGGGAGGGGGGGCGGGGGTTTGAATGAGTGTGGGTATATTTTTCCCAAAACTTCCCTCTTACACAAAACTCATTAGTTAGCATTCAACATTTAATCATTACTCATTTCTGTCATTAATAATAAGTTATATGTGAATGCATATCAGAAACATATATCAACAATATATCATCAACAAATCATCTCCACAAGGGACACAAGGAACACAAGATGTATGTACAATTTTTCTTTTTATTATGGACTTCAATCTAGGGGTTTTTCAACAACAAATAAATAGAGTGAAACTCTAAAAGAGAACCAATTCTATATTCAAGACTCATCTTACATTCTCAACACCAACTGAGATTAGGAAACAATCCTCAACAGATATCAATCTGTACCATAAACAAGTGCATCAACCATGCACCAACCTGTGCCAAACAACATGTAATCAACCTATACCATAAAAAAGTGCATCCAACCATGTACCAAGTATATACCAATCATGTGTAAACTAATCATCAGCATTGAATCATTAATATGTACCAACATCATCAAATATACACCTCATGTATGTGC
>CBVK0101019646.1:0-23768 GCA_900067695.1 Picea abies
TCCGATCTCGGACAACTCCCTAATTTAGAGTTTTTCCCAAATTATCACAAAGTGGGAGAAATCACAAAGTGACTTTTGGCACTTGAATGCGAGTAATTCACAAAAATGTGATATTACCATTTTGTAGGGAGTTACAAAAATTGGTAGGAGCATTATCATGTTGGGAAGAAGCAATCAAATTAGTGAGCATTTTAGATGTTATCAATGTTGGATACAAATTTTTTGCTTGTTCTTTACCTATTTTATTTGTTTGGTTGTAGACATTCACCTAAAACCCATTTTTTGCACTATTAAGGTGCTAAAAACTAGTAAGTTGCTATCTCTTGAAAGACAAAATGGTACAAGCATTCGAATCAACCAAGTGAGGAGGCCTTGGAATCCTCTCTTAGAGGAGAATAAATGGCATTAGATTCTTTGTTCTTGCCGAGATCATGAATTACATTAAAGTTGACAAAGCTTAGCTTCCAGGTTTCATTTGATTGGTTAAATGTTGGAAAATGACAATGTTCCCAAAATTTGGGAACCGTAACAAATGGCCAAAGTATTCGTTTTCGTTTAACCTAATCTTGTTTAAAAATTGGTTTGAAGTATGATAGAATTCAAATGTTGTTTGCCAAAAAAAGTTTATTAGTTTTTGTGGAATTTGAGTAGAAAATGAGCACCCTGGGGCCTTCTCATCTGGATTGGAATGAATTAGGCAAAGATTTCAGAAATGAGAATGCACACACAAAGGATGCTGATATAGAGATGAATGGGCAAGTGGTCAAAATTTGCTCAATGAAATGCAAGAGGATAGTAGGAATTATTGAAGCTTCGTGCGAGCCATGTTGGAGCTCTGAGGAGTCATTATCGCTTCTATAAATGTGTGGCTCATGTGAATTGGATGGTGATTTTGAGTTGGAGGATACCAACAAGCAATTGATGCTAGAAACCCAATATTTTTTTTTCCGGATAAATATACTCTCACTTTTATCGTGTGTTAGGTGTTCCAAGTTAGGATTCTAGTACCTTGCCAACCCCCTCTCTTCCTTGGCTTTTTAGATGAAGGATAGTAGTGACCGCTAGCTGAAATATTGGATCATCAACTCAAGGGACTTAGTGAGATTTGATCCTAAGATCTCCATGAACTCTTGCATAAGAGCATGTATGAATTGATCTAACCCTTGGTGCTACTACAATATACATATATACGTGTAGATATGGTGGTACTCTAGTTTTGCAAAATACTTCTTGTTGACATTTTACATATATGTATTGGACACTTATGTAGCATTCATATTGCTAGGCATTCTTACTTGTACATATCTATAAAATATTTGTATATGGCCCTTAGTATTCTTATAAGTTATGGTTCTTGACATCCTTATACGTGGAAGTGGAGTGCTTTGTTATGTGTAAAAAATTATTGGCTTTCACGTGTGAGTCTATTGTTGACATTCACATTTGTGGTATATTCTAGTATCATTATATGTGGATATGGTTCGTATCTTTATATCCAACAATCGATGAAGCCTCATATATGCACACATTAGCAATCTTGATATCATCATGTATGAGAATTGATAAAATTCTTACATATGGATCTTCTTGGAATTCATATGTGGTGAGATGTATCATCTATACTTCTTCTTGAACCATTCATCTCCCATATGTAGTTTATAGTGGTAGAATTGATTTCGTTTGGTGATTACGTTATATTAGATCCATGCCATGGGATTTTATAGTATCATCATATTCTTATGTTGATGTCGAGGAGGACATCAAAAACAATTGGGTGCATCATTGACAAGTGGATGCATGTCATCCCACAAGGATTCTCTTTGTTATCGAGGTTGAATTTTGTGGTTATTAGGTTGTTGCCAATATAAGATTCAAGTTGGGATTTAGATTACAATAACGATATCGCGTTTTATGATATGCTTGTGCAAATGTGATGATAGTTCGTTGAGTTAGGACATATGTAATAAAATATATGTGCAAAGTCATGATTCTAACGAGCAAGGAATGATGCGTTGTATGAAAACATGGTGCGCAAATTGTGGAGAGAGAATAAAATAAAGACATCATTAATGAGGTAGCAAAATTACATCTCTTACACACAATGAATCACTAAGGCGACACGTTGTGGTACCCTAGTTGGTTCCACCCGACCTCTAACCTTAATTTAACATTACATTGCTCACAAGTCACGAACTCAAACAAGACCGTTGGGCTAGCTTGAGTGGTTGAGTGCTGTTAACACAAGACCGTTGGGCTAGCTTGAGTGGTTGAGTGCTGTTAACTTCATGCGAGAGGTCTCGGGGTTGTTTCCTCAAGTTGGCTGCCTCTATTGTGTGCCTCACGAGTCACTCAATGTCCCTATTGGGTTAGACACTATTATCAATGTCGACGGTTTGTGTTGGGTACCATCTGTAATTGCAGGGAAGTGCTCGGGAATTTCCTTGTGAGTGTTCCTTGAGAAAAAGTCACAAACCTATAGAGACATAATTAACAATGACATCTAAACCTAATGTCAACATAATTTTATGGACTGTTGCCACAATAATATATCCCCTTAACATGAAATAATGTTCTTTATTATTTCTTCTCCCTTGATCACATGTTCAAAGTTTAACAACTTGAGAATTTTACAAAACATGATGTGAAAACTGCTTATGGTCTATCTCCCATACATCAAGTAGATTTGGTAACGTGTTGTGGTGCCTTTTGATTTTCTAGGAGAGTCCACTGGGTATATTATGTAACTTCAATTCAATAGCAACTGCCAATTCAACAACTACTACATATCCTTAGCAGCTACATCTAGTACAGAATCCCATTATTGGTGCCTGCTTCAGGTTGCCATCATCCTCATTTTGATGTTGAAGGTAGAAATGGTCCAGACAACCTTCCTATATTGAGCATCCCTTACTTGGAGACTTGTCTAGTAGGCAACCAATCAATGATTCATCCTCTTCTGCTTTGTCTAGTAAACATTCTTTGTTTCACTTGGTAAACTCTCTCTTTATTTTTAGAACAGATTTTGTTTCTTCGTTTTGTAAAAATCCTTATTCTTGAAAAAGCCATCTGCACCTAGACAATTTCCATTTATACCAACATTCTAGGATTTCATATATTTGCATATTTCTATCCGTGCCAAGAATTGTGTCTATTTCAATCTATAATGAATACCTGTTGCATAATATAAAAGAAAAAAGAATGAACAAAAATGCCTCAAAAGCAACATGTTGCTCCTCTCCAAATACATTAACAATGTGGGTTCTACAGTGTGAGCATTACTCCTGTTGTTTTGGGTGTTCATGTCTCCCCTAAGTGAGAATGGGGTAAAACACTTCCTCTACGTCCGCGTCCATGTCCTCATTTCACAACATTGTGCCCAAGACCTTAAACAAATTTTCCTCTGTATATAAGACAGGGCCACTTACAAATGTATATGGATGTCACACACTGTCCACGATTGTTTATGTAGTGGGGGCATCTCATATAGTAGCAGTGCAAAACATCCCTTGTTCAGTGCTGAAATCACACTGCAATCCTCGAATCACATTGCTTTTGTTTCATATGATTATCGGTTTCTTGCTGCAAATAATTACTGAAATAAGTTGTGTTGTCATCAATCACACTCTTTCCCTAGGTCTCTCTTTTCTTCCATATCATGTGGTGGGAAAAAATCATTGTTGCATGTTTTCCATCAAATAACACGTCTTCTTGTGACAACCTCTGGTGAATTCTTACTGTACTGCATGTCTTTTTGCAGGATGTGTTTAGTGCATCTGTGTCTTTTTGTCTTTGGGGCTTAGAAAAACTTGCATTCAGCGAGTCCAAGGCTTAGAAAAACTTGCATTCAGCATGTCCACTCTGCCCTTTTTTCTTGACAGATGCACAAGAAATATTATGAAAATAGCTTTATTACATTTGGAGTTTGATCACATTCTACTCTCATCTGGATTTTCTTTTGGTGGATGTGGAAAAGTAATACAAGCATGCAGTATTTATTTTGTTACTGTTGGGTTTGTCCGAAGATCACCAAAAATTAGATATTGGGATCTGAAAATACACTTTTGTATGTTTGTCAATCTGTGGATGTCATCACTGCTCAGTGATCATGGTTGAATGGAAATATTTCATATTTGCTTTTCCTCGTCAATTATTTTTCTGTTGTTGCTTTTCATTTTTAATTTTTCTAAAGTTCATGTTAGATACTTTAAAAAATCTTTGATTTGGACCTTTTTCTTTTATTTCATTTTTACAATTAAAACCAAAACTTTGACTTGCCTCTAGTTTGTACAATGTTGTTGGATGCCTTAACTTTTCGATGGTGACTATCTCAAACTTTGCATTGGTGCAGTGCTTTGTGACCTTCTAGAATCACATGATGCATAGGTACCAAGTAGGAAATCAGCGTGCATAGATGTTGGAGAGGATACAATATATATTTCATTAATGAGGTTGCAACGTTCCATCACTTCCACCTAATGAATCCCCATAGGTGATATATTAATAGCACCCCCAGTTGGTTATGTAGTTTAACCACCTAACCTTTAACCTTAACATTTATCATTTCATTGCTCTCAAATCATTAATTCATTGAGTGACATAAAATGAATGGCACCAAAACATAACATATAAACACAAAGTTATTAAGTACTACCATTCAGACACGGACTAAAATGATTTGTGCTTAATGGATAGTCTAGTACCTTCGATGGTATAAGTACGTGCTGAATATTGTTTATAGTATACACTGATGGCCATTCTAGCATTGGATGACTTCCTATATTTGCTGATGCTACTCAACTTAAGTTCTTGTTCAACATATATAAAACTATGTGTGCTCACATGATATTTTGTTATGGATATGGCCGTACTTGTGGTATACAAAACATCCCTAAAAAGGAGGATAAGTATGTACTATTGCTCTATTTGATGGAGTAGTGGCTCCAAAGTATACATACAATAGATCCCAAATAATCTTGGAATATTTGTGTGTGAGAGTTTATACCAAGGGATGAGGGTTTCCTAATGGATTGATGATGAGGCCAAGTATAAGATTGACGAGCTATAATCAACAATGGTTATTGTCTGATATGATGTGCATTAAACCAAGGGGATCCATTTTGTTCTCTTACTATGTGATTCCTACTTGGTATATTGGTCTTTGCCTCTACATGGATATATATTGGACTTACCCTAGGGCACACAATGCTCTTCTTATAGGTATATGTGTGCAATTGGCGAGAGGCGTTTGGGTTTTACTACTATGGTATTCTTCATTTGTATGGCCTACAAGATATTAATATTTAGAGGGTGTTCGTCCATTCGGTTGGATTTTTCTTGAACCTTAGTATTGATGCATTATATCAATTATTGTGGCACTTTGATATGTAGTGATGGCCCCAATGTTGTGGCTTATGGTATTCTCTTTTGTTTATGTGCAAGAGGTAGATTCACTGTTGCTTACATTAGCTTGACGACCTGAGAAGGGACCATCATTATTGGTACTTGTTATATTCATGTAGAAGGACCTTGAAGCTATAGATATATGAGTTATGCCTTATTTTTGTGGAGCTATTCATCCACTGATGTTATATTGGTTATATATTAACAATTTGCTATCATCCATATTTTTGGTATTCCCAAAGGTAAGTGGTTGGTTGGGTCAAGTGTGTAGTTTTTAAGATGGGTTAGACTTTGGTTCATGTGACTCTTCAAGTGCATATGTTATTGTCATTCTTCTATGCTAACATGTTGGCAATTACTTCCACGAGGGATATTTGTGTTGTGAAGATATAGTTTGTTCAAGTACAAAGACACTTTTGTATAAGGATGTTGTTTCTCTGAAGAGATGAAACTGAAATCGTGTCGTGGAACAATCACATGATGGAGTATTACAACTACAATGGCATTATTGTGTGTTGATGGTGTTGTTCCTGAGATTGATTCTAGGCTCAAAGAATAATGTTAGGCATCAAAGATTTTAAATGAAATGTTTTATAAGTGCTTTCTTCTACTTTCAGTTTTCTTAGAAATAACTTTAGGTGAAATTTATGATAAGACAATACATAGGCTGTATCTCGTTATTTGAGTCGTAATTTTAATTTCAAATGATGTAGAAATGATTGACAAAATTGTTAAAACAAAGCAAGGTATCAATTATAGATAAGTCTTACCTTATTTGCAGTAGAAGAAAAATAGATGATGTACCCTTGAAAGAAGATTAAGAATGCAGCAATTCACAGGTCTTGTTTTTACTCACAGCAAGAACAGAGGAAAAACTGTAACTGAATGGACTTATGATGTATTATGATCACAATAGATGTTTTCCTAAATTGTAATCATTCACTCTTCAACAACTACAAAAGGAATCTAATAAGAGATGGAAACGCATGGAAAACACACAACTCAAATGAAATGAAATTTAGAATCTCTGTATGCACTTGTATTAATATTAAAAAAAGTTCTCTCTTTTACATTAGGCTAGAAGCAACCTCAAATAGATCTAAAATCTATCTATTTATACAAAAATTGTCTCAACTAAAAGTAGTTGGACTTTACACAATATCTGCTCTAAATATAGAATACAATCCGAATGGAAAAACAAAATACAGATATTGTTGAATTATGGTTTTATGTGCTGGCGCTTCATATGTTCCTTCATTTGCTCCCAGACACACTTGCTTTCCTCTGTTCATTGAACTAGTGGTAGCTTCTCTTGGATCTTCTTTACTTCCTGGGCTGTAATTTGATGCTGTAAATTAGGCTTCACCAACAACTCATTAATCCTGATCAATCAATCTGATTCATCTGTTGGATGATAGATTGAATATTTTCCTTATTTTTCCTGGAGTTTTCCTTATTCATTTCTATTTCAATTTGCCCCAGTGCCTCTGAGATATCATTTCCTTCAAACTCAACCAATTTTGTCTCTACAGAAAACATGGTGTTCAAACAAGTCTCCTTTGCCTCTTTGGCAAGCTTCTTACTTTCTTCTAGATTCGTTTCCCAAACTTTCAAGGCCATTTCACCCTTCTAGATTCGTTTCCCAAACTTTCAAGGCCATTTCACCCTTCACTTGTTCATATTGTGAGAAAGGGGCGAGACCAGCGATATTGGCTTTCTGCCTCCATATAATGAATTCTTGGAACTTGGATCAAGCCACACTGGCATCCTTTTCTTTCACATAAATACTTTTTAGAGAATTATTTATTGCCTGATAGTATTTCTGAATAGTATCTACCTTTTGATAAAGATCCTGCTGGACAGCTTCCAGCGTCTCATTGATTTCAAATGGTTATGCTTTGAAAGGAGTGATGTCTATTGTTGTGTTCTCCACTAGGACTAATTTGCCCTACATCTGCTCTATCAAACTGTCCTGCTGAGTAATCATGGCTTTGTTGGTATGTGAACTTTGGTAAACCAGCTCGAGTTTCTCTTGTAACTGCTTCATCTGCTATTGATAATTAACCTGATTTGCTCTGTCTTGATTCATTCTGCTCTTGACAATCTGTTCTGTGTTCTGCATTCATTTTGCAATTGTTCCACCAAGAGAGATTTTTGTTGCAGTTGCTTGTTCAAATTATCCATCGACCATTGGTTGGCAGTGGCGAAGGTCCCTAGTGAATTTGCAACCTCCTTGGCAAACTCAGGATCATTTTGGCCTTTTCCATCATATACTATTTTCTGCGTTTTAGTAACTACTCCATCTTTTTGCTTTGATTCTTTCTTTACAATAGCTTTCCTTTTCTTATTGAAAAAGAAACTTGAGGGAGGCATTTTTTTAGGCAAGATAGGAGTTAGTTCGTCTATGTGAACGACCTCCGAACTAGGAGTTCCAAAACTGGTCGCTAAAGGAGTTAATGAGGGAATATGAGAGATAATTGCTGTGGAGCTTTCTGGACCTATTGTGCTTAGGATGTCAGCAAAAGTAACTGGTGTTGAAGGGGAAAAAACGTGTCCCTGCTTCATGAAAGCTTCAAAGTGGGCTAATATCTGTTGATCATGTAGACCTAGTAGTGATGTTTTTATCTCTTTAAATAATCCATCTGAACTCTTAAATACTTCTTCAACTTTGTTCTCAGTGGAGCAACTTGGCTGAGATTCTGTGGATTTAGCTTCCTGTGAAGATGGAATGGGCCTTGACTCTCCTTGTAAAATCTTAGGCAAGCTGTTCCGTCTATGGTTTTGAAGGTTGATGAAACCAACCTATTGGTTAGGAGGCAGAGTTTGAAATCTATTTTGAACTTCTTCATAGGATTTAGCTCCCCTGAAAACCTCATCATAAGGAGACTCTTCGTGGATGTATCTTTTCATGTTAAATTGAGCTAGATGATTATGTACCACCTTATGTGGATCATGTCTTTTGAATTCGATGTCAACTAATTTGACATCTGCCAAGGTTGCAACCTCGACTTTGGTATGACCAAAATCTAACAATGTAAACATACCAACCTGAATGGGAAAAGTTGGCCATACCTTTTTCTGAGCCGCTTTCAATTCCTTAGTGATTCCTCCTGCTACTGTTTGGTATGCCACTTCTCGGCATACCAGCCTGTCAGGTAAAAATTGTGGAAGGGCATGAGGAGGAACGGAGCAATCGAACACTCTAATGTAAGAGAAGTTCTCCTCAATCTACCAGTCTGCAAATGTGCCTAAGTTTCCCATAATCCTCTCTGAAATTCTGGGCAACGGGTGGCCATAGACAACTATATGAATAGGTACCACTACATTGTGATAGATCTCGTAAAAGAAATCTTTAGCATTTTCTTCCCATAGTTTGGAGTGGTATTAATGTATAGGTTCAGAACTAGCTGAGGTCCAACTCCAGTTCATCAGGGGGAATGGGGTCATGAAACAAATGCCATCCATGATATATACGGACATGTAAAAAGGAGCAGGTTGCCCTTTTGATTGTCCAACAACATTTTAGCCTAGTTGAAAGTATAGCCTTCAGCTACTTCATTCATTATAGCCACCCACTCAACTGAGAAACGTGTAGGATTCTTTTTCCCAAATAAACGACAAAGCATCATGGCTACATATAAGATATGAGCATCTAAGGACGCCGTGGAATACATACCATGAGCGTCGGTTTTGAACTTATCTGGATTTCCCCACCAGGTCTTGATTATATCATGACCATTTCTGTCATATTGAGTGCATTCTTTTCTCACAAAATCTAGGGGAAATGCTGCATTGTAAGTATATTTGGGTGTAGAAGAAAGCTTATACATTACTTGTAGGTTCTCCGGTCGAAAAGAGTCGACGAAGGTTTTCTGATAATTGATAATGCTTTTGGTTTGAATGTTGACGTGCTCCAGTGCCCAACTTATCATATCGTTATAGGGTATAATCTTAGGTTCGACTGTGCTACCAATCTGAGCTTGGCTGAGAAGGACTCGTCGTCTTCCTCGGCGGAATTGTCCAGACAGATAAGAATCACATGTTCTAGGATATCGTAAACCTGCTTCCAAGACTTGATGGTATCTGTAATTCGCGGAGTGGTGTTTGATAGAACATCTGTGTTTGGATTGGAATCATCAACTGATGCATCTTGCTTGTTCACAGCTTTGCGTGGCGCCATAATCCTCAGGGAAATGAAATTATTCTTCCTGTAACAAGAGAAGTCTGTAAGCTCTTTACTGAATGAAAAATTCTAATTGCAAATGGTAAAATGACTTGGGATTAGAAATGTTTTATTCATAAAGTCTATTGATCTTCTTATTGATTACTTGACAGAAAAATTATTAAAAATCTAATGGAATTTATTACGTGGCAATTCACAATCTTTAACTTTAGCCAATAATAAATGTCATTAATACTTCAGAGGTTCGGTGTTCGAAGGTTTTGAATGTGATAGGGCAGAAATTTCCCGAAGGCCGAATTCCTGGAGAAATTAATCTCTAATTAATCGCTTTTATGTTTTAATTAATCATGCTTTTAAACATTTTATTAGCCTTTAGTACTTCGAAAATTCGGTATTCGTGGGTTTTGGATGAAGGATGATAGAAACCCTCCGAAGGTCGAATTCCCAATGTAAACATTTCGAACTGTTATATATATATTTCGGGCTTCGGAACTCCGTATCTCCGAAGCTCCAGGAGTTCATTTGCTTAAAAGTGTGGTTTGTACTTCGACGGTTGTGAACCCAATCTTTGTTTAAACTCCCAAAGGGAAATCTCCTGGAGTGACGTGGAAGAGATGACATCATTCTCAGTGACGTGTCAAGAAGGGAGGGGTGACACGTGTCATTTGAAATCGTGCGAATAATCTAATACAAATGTTAAAAATAAGTGCCACGTGTCAGCCCAAGAAAAGATTAAAAGACAAGTGTCCTATGATTCATCCGTAAATCTTTTTAGAAATTGTCACGAAGAACTGTCTTCGGGACTTCGTAGATTCAAGGTTTTTGTTGTTTAGATTTCTTGAAACTCTCGAAGCACGAAGCTTTGAAGTGACTGTTAAAGGCTCCTTTTTTTAAAATTCAGGTGGCTTTTTCATTTCGGAGATCATAAGAACCGTTTGATCAACTTAGTGCAACTCATCAACGAGTGATATTGTAAGCGCCTTATTGTCTGTATCTCTATGGAAGTAGAGAGGATACTAACCTTGGATGGTGTGACTCTAACGATGGTGTGTGAGTTGTCACTTTGTGTCAATCTCTTTCTTAATACATCTAGATGGTAAGCTAGTAGTTCGAGATTTTGGCGATTTATAAAAATTCCTTTAGGGGTATGATGCTCCTACAATTGATCCCCACAACATTGATTCGAACTTTTATTCAAAAATTGAGATCCTCATTGTGGTGTTGAAAGGCATGGAGCTTTCCTTGGTCAATTTGGATCAAACATGGAAGAGATTGGTTAGCATGATGACAACCTTCTCGATGGCTAGGATCAACGAGGTGAAGTGTAGTAGGCACATATTGCTCATGATCTAGTTGTGGAAAGTTGAAGAGTAATGTAATACTCTAAGGGGAGTGGATGTAACACCCAATTTTGGATCCCTATTAAAATAAAGCTACCGTGTGTAAAGCTATTCTCAAAAATAGATCGTACAGTCGTACGGACAACAATTGTACAAGTTGTATGCTGTACTTCTCAACATGCTATTTTGCTCATTTCAGAAGGTGATTTTAGTAACTGTGCAGGTGCTGTTTTTAAGTAGCTTGTGGAGGTTTCCTTGTAAGTTTTTCAAAGGAATGAAAAATTGTTTTTTGAATGATTTATGCTATGGTTTGAAATTTAATTTCAACATTAATTAAATTCAACATTAATTAAATTCAACAATCTACTTGTTTGATTAAGATCATAAGGACTTTAGTGACCTAGAATTGGAATTTTTACATGGTATCGGAGCTAGATCTCTAATTGAGACTCTCAGGGACTTGCAACAGTAAATCTATTGCTGGGAAGAATGACCAATAGTTAGAGGGTTTCAAAGTTTTATTTTCAGATTTGGGATTTTGTGCAGTGGATCTTAGAGATAACAACTAGCCTCAGGTTTGAGGATAGATTGGATGGTGCCTTGAATTTCTTATCATGGAATGTGAGGGTTACACTCTTACTAGAAGAGAGTGATCTTTGGGATATTATCAAGGACGTTGTGATTCCATCTACAAATCTGCAGTAGTTGGTAGCTCAGAACAAGAGGGAATTGAAGGCCAAGTAGATGATCTTGGATGCCATGAAGGATCATCCCTCATGTATCTAAGAAGAAAACAATGAAGGAGATGTCTGATGCTGCGGTTAGGCTCTACCAGAGTCTAAACATAAACAAGAAGATGATATTGCGGAACAAACTTAGATCCATAGTAATGACCAGATCAAACTTAGTCACAAGTTACCTTATGAAGGTCACACGGGTTTGTGATCAACTTGCAGTAGTTGGGGAGAAGGTTGAAGATGTAGAGCTAGTGAACATGGCACTGAATGGATTCCCAACTTTATGGGAATCATTTGTCAAAGGTATTTGTGCTTAGGAGAATGTTCCTAACTTTGAGAGGCTTTGGAATGACTGTATCTAGGAGGAGACTAAGATGGAGTCGAAGGCCAACAAGAAGGATGGTGAAGAGAACCTAGCTCTATTTGGTCAGTCTAATAAGGGTAGAGGTAAAGGACCCACCAAGGGTAAGGGAAAGTTTGAGGAGTCAACCTCACAGTTGGGAAATAAGGACTTGAGTAAAATAAAGTGCTTCATTTGTCACGAGCACGATCATTATGCATCACAATGTCCATAGAAGAAGGGTAAGAGGAGTGGAAAAAGCAAATAGTAGCCTTTGCAGAAACTCAAATGAATGAGTTTGCTGCCAAGTTCGAGAAGGATTTTGATGAATACATGGTATGTGGACAAGTGGGGCATCTTGACATATGACATCTGCCCATCAGTCTTTTTCTAGTCTAAAGAAACAAGTTTGAGGGTTACAGGTTGAGCTTGGCGATGATGCCAAATATGCAATAGTAGGAGTTGGTACTATTCCCTTCCAGCTCAAGTCAGGTAATTCTTTAGATTTTGACGATGACTTGTTTGTACCAAGTCTCAAGAAGAACCTTCTTTTAGTTTCAATTATGGAGGATAAGGGATTTGCAGTGGAGTTCAAGAACCAACACATCCTCATTAGAATGAAGGATTCTAGCCCAGATACATCGTAGGTAATAGGGGTTAGAGAAGGTAAGTTGTACAGGTTGTCACAGATCTTCTAGAGTTCAATATTAAGCATCATTGTGTATGTAGAGGGTGCACACTTGGCAAGACTGCGTAGGCTAATTTCCCAAGTAGTGAGCATAGGTCCAAGGAGATTCTAGACCTAGTGATAGAGGAAGAGGAACATGAAGTTCTGAAGGTTGAGCTTGGGTCACTGATGATTTCTAGAGCAAGACAACAGTCTTCAGGTGAAGGGGGGGAGACGGTAGCCCCTTCCACTTTTGTCAAGAGACCTCAATGGTTCACTTAGACATCGAGGGATGCTTAGGAGCATGTTGAGACTGCTAGAATCACATTTAAAGAGAGCAAAACTTTGAAGACGTTTCGAGATTATATGGCATTGATGAGTAACATTCTAGATTTCGAGACTTCCAATTTTCAGGAGGCAACAAACTAATAGGTATGTCGGGATGCCATGGTGGAGGAGTACACCTCCCTCATGAAGAATGATGTTTGGGACATAGTGCCAAGATCAAAGGGGAAGTCAATTGTGAGTTCCAGGTGGCTCTACAAGATCAAGTGTGCTGCAAATGACGACATTGAGTAGTTTAAAACAAGGTTTGGGCCAAGAGGGTTCTCCTAGAGAGAGGAAGTGGACTATGAGGAGACATTTGCCCCAGTCGCCATGCACAATTCTATGAGAGTAGTTATGTCATTGGTTTCATTTATGGGAGGGAGGATACAATAGATGGATGTGAAGACAACTTTCCTTAATGGGATCATTGAGGAAGAAGTGTACACAGAGCAACTTCAGGGTTTTGAAGTAAATGGGAAGAAGTCCCATGTTTGTTTTGAAGTGAACACCTCGAGTCAGTTCACGGTGGAGCCAAGGAAGGAGCATTGGGTAGTAGCAAAACATGTGCTCAGGTATTTGAGGGGCATAGTGGAGTATGGTCTGAGATATCTTGGAGATGGTTAAGTGAAGTTGTAGGGGTATTCAAACTTAGATTGGGCAGGTAGTGCAACAGATAGGAAGAGCACCTCAATGTGTTGGTTGAGCATGGGATCAACGATGGTATCCTTATTCAACAGGAAGTAGACTTTTGTGGTACCTAACTCAACAGAGAGCAGAGATCTCTTCATACAAGATAGGATTTGGACATGAGTAATGAAGCTCGAGTATATTCTCATGGATTAGTTGGAATTTGAGATTCTGACCAAGCCCTTGGCAAGAGGGAAGCTTGAGTCGTTCAAAGACAGACTTGGATTGGTGCAAAATTTCTTTCTCGCTAAGAGGGAGTGTTGAGAGTTTTAGCTCAGGCAGGAACTTGAGATTTTGACCAAGCCCTCGGCAAGAGGGAAGCTTGAGGCATTCAAAGACAAACTTGGATTGGTGCAGAATTCCTTTCTCGCTAAGAGGGAGTGTTGAGAGTTTTAACTCAGGCAGGAACTTCCACATTGGTTCACTGTGAACATGCGAGAAGTAGTTTGAAATATTTTTGAAAAGTAATTTTGGAAAAGTAATTTTAGAATATAATTCTATTTTCGAAAAGTAATTCTATTTTGTAATTTACTTAGTGAAAAGTCTTATTTTTAGCAGTTGAATCTTAAAAGTGTATTTTATGCATACATGACTTAGACTAGGAGTAATCTCAAAAATAGATAGCAGAGCAATGTGTATACATGGAATAAAAAAAGTAACCATGCAAGAAGGTATAATCAGTGATCAACTTCGATGCCAAATAGGCAAAACTATGGAAATACATGGAGACGAAGGAGGACTAGTTATATAGAGCAGTAGATCAATAGAAGTGGACAACATTAATAATTGGATATGGTTGGATGGATGGAGGACTAGTTATATAGCAATAGATCGATACCAGCGGACAACATTAAGAATGATATATGGATAATCAAGTCGGGGAATGATTGATTGTTATTGCATTCTGACTGGCATTCACTATTTACTATCATTCCGAATGTGTTAATTATCTCAATAATAATAATTATCTCTGATTATTGGACAAGGACCACTCCACTCACCTTACTTGTCTTGGATTTTATTTTGTTGGGAATTGTATTAGCAGGCTAGGAATATCCACTTTACTGAATCAAGTGCTCTAATTATTTAATGCTAAGGCCATGGTTCTGGCTTTTCTTTTTGTTATGTCCTGGGTTTTGCCCCATGTCTTACTTGTGTCCGGCTAGTGCATTTTCACTTTTTATTGGAATCTTACATCTTTTGTAGCAAAATTGTTATAGTTTCAGTTGTTTTGTGAAGATAGTTATTTTTTCAGTTGTTTTGTGAAGATGGTCTTTTGCATTTAAACAAAGTTCTGATGTTTTGCATGACCCTTGAGTGACTCCAAAACTTTCAGCTTTTTATCCCATTCACATTTACCAAATGCATACATTATACCTTTTCTTGTTTAAGCAGATATTCTGTATGATTCGTGGTCCCCGGCTATGACCGTTAGCTCTATCTGCATCAGCATTCTCTCAATGCTATCAAGCTCTACTATCAAGGTTCTATACTGATGCCTATCTTTAGTAATTCTGAGCCTCGTGTCTTTTTATATGTAATTTACTAATTAGAGGCCATTGTCTCAAATTTTTGTGGGATGCAGCAAAGGCCGGCAGATAATGATCAGTATGTAAAAAATTGTAGAAATGGCAGATCACCCAAGGAGACCAGATGGTGGTTCCATGATGACACCGTGTAAATATTCACTTCGGTAATGGAAGACGGATCTTCAAAATTTCTCCGTGGTATATGATATTTCTTTTGAAAACAGCAATGTTTGAATTGGTTTATCAAGCTTGTTTTCAAATTTGTAGATCGCATGTGTAGTAATTGGTAGGCTCATACAAGTGACAACACTTCCGTTGACTATGGTCTATGGAGCCATATGCTTTCTAAGATTACGCCACTAAGTTTGTTCTGTGAAACTATGGTTAATGAGGAACTCATGATGAGATCCTTTACTTTGTGGGAGTCTATTTGATCCGCTTAATAATCTAGTATCTGAAAACTATGGAACTATGGACGGTAGGTGTCTATTGCAGTTATATTTTTCAATGACACTCGTGTTAATTTTAGAATAATCTGCTCCATTTAAGCCAGTAGTTCTGTCTAAAATGGATGTTTAAGATTGCTGATTTGCTCTTCTGGTTCTCGAGACAAGTGCACCCGTATTGTCCATGTAGACAAGCAATTCAGTTATTCTGGTCATATCTTTTTCAGTGTTTTCCTGAAAATACCGTGGGGTCTAGGTTTCCAACAGATGGGACACATCACCTTAGATTTAGTAACGTCTGACTGTGTTGTTAAGTGCCTTGTATCTGACATTTGAATGGGATTCGACTAAATGGGTGTAGTGCAAGTACTAAATCTGTGAATTTCTCTAGATTCAGAAGTGTGAAAAATTGAGATGATGTTTTGTGCATTTACCTCGCATAGTTTCGAATTTTTTGTCAGATTGAAGGGACACGGAATAATCATTGTATCATTGCCACAAGGTTGTAGAAAAAAAATAATTCTCATTTTTGTATTAGATTCTAGTTTCTACGTTTGTACAAACTAGCACTTTAGTAGCCATCACAAATTCAAATATTTGAAGGTTGACCAATTCATACCTTTCTTCATTCCAATATTTGAAGGTTGACTGATTCATACTTTTCTTCATATCGTTTTAAAGTGGTTTCATACAGGTCCCAAGTTTATTGATTGATGATGATTATGATGATGTTACTGCCCATCCAGACCAACGTTGATCTCTCACTGGAAAAGTTACTTATTTTGAGCTTGCTTTGATTTTTGTGTTAAAATGTTATAAATATTAGTTTTGTGTTAAAATGTTATAAATATTAGTGATATTACAAATGTTTTGAAAATGAGATCTAATCTTTGTGTAGTTTTGTGCATTACATGACAATGCTTTTTATTGTTTACCTTGTTAGAATTACAAACTTAACAATTTTTTTTTCCAGTGGTGTTTTAGGGTTTGTCCACTTCCTAGTTTCACTATGAAGTTCATTGGAGTTTGTTATTATTTTTGCAATACTTATTTTATTCTTGAAAGTAACAACAATGGAGAAAATTTTGAACTTCTAACTTAGGGTTTATGGTCTCTTTGTAGTAAATCAACTTCTTCTTATTTTCAATCTCATTGTAACATGATAGTTTTCTTTAAGGTTGGTTATGACAATACTATTATTGGTTTTGATATTTCCCATTGGCATCCTCTTCTACTAGAACCCCCAATAATGGAAATAAGGAGTAGCATCTGTAGTCCACCCTCTCTTTAGTCCATAGTGAGTTTTACTAATGTTTAATTGCTATAGGGAGCCTCTCTTTCTTCATGTTACTCAACTTATACAATAAGTACTTTTGTCTTTTCCTGGAACTGGAGCTCATCTTCTCTATAAATATTTTCAAGACCAAAAAACTCTTTCCCACCTCTGCTAATCCTCCTTTCAACACTAACTTATGATGGATATCAATTCCAAGATATTTATATGAAGGGACTTCTTGCAAGATGTGCTTATCATAAAATAACTTTGGTTATATGACATTTCTAGTTTTGATGATCATTATCTTTGTTTTATTGATATTCATAGATCAGAGTCATTGCAATTTTTTTAAAGAATTTCAAGCTTTTTTTGAAGTAGTAGGGGTTTCTTGCTAAAAGAACAATGTCATTTGCATATAGGAGGATAATAACTAGCCTTGCAAGGTTCATGCTTACTTGCTCTGTGTCTAGGCAATCTTTCAACTTGTCTATTTAAATAACATAACATAAAGAGTCGGGGTTAAAGGACATCCTTGCTTTAAGCTATATATTGCAATATATCCCCGACCATCCTTTGTTCATTTGAAATTTGGGAAATGATTCATATAACCTTATCATTGCAATGCTAAACTCAAAAGGATCATATCAATTTGTTATCTTCCCAGTCATCTAATATGTTGAACACTGCAATGCTCAACAAAAAGAGGTCATATTATTTTGTTGTCTTCACAGTGATTCAATACATTGAATATAATTTTGATATGGTGTTGATCAACAATTTTATAGAGGGTTCTTAAATTCAATTAGTTGAACTTGTTACAATTGATGCTAATTTGGTCCATTTCAAATTCTTAGTCATCTTTTTCTTGACCAAATATATATAATCAATAATAGCGACTAAGTTGCAACACATTGTATTTAGAGATGCCCTTGAACTAGGATGTTACTCCACAAATTGGTGCCTAGTTTTCAATTTTATTTATTTGCGAGGATGGATTAAATATTTGATGTAGGTACTGGATTCAATGTTATTTGATGACTAGTGAGTGTTATTAGTAATCTCATTGTTTCAAGCTGTCATGTCTCAAATGGATAAGAGACAAAACATAATTGCAAATGGGATCACTAGTGCTCAATTACGCATCATCAAATAAGCACTAAAGCGGATGAAATCTGATTACTTGCTTGTTGATAGGAAAAGGGAGCTTGAAGAGCTTTGTTACCGGTTTAGTTTGGCACGCTCTTCATTGATGACAACAACATAGACTCTCCATCATCTTTGGTAGTGGTAGCACATGAGGGCATTAGTGGTACTCATGATCTGAGGGAGGAGCCTCTTATGACGATCTCGTACGTGAAGCATTCAGAGTTGCAAGTGTTGGAGGAGAGGTTTGATGCAAAGGTGAGAGCCAATTTTGGCCTTCGTGAGATTGGTCCTCTAGTAGAGCAGTTCCTTGGTGGCTTGATCGAGTTGGTGCAGCGCCACGTGGCATTACTTGTGGGTGGTTTTTAGGAGACCTCTTATGTCATTGCAGTATCGGGCCACGCTTTGACGCGGAGGATGCTTCACATCTTACAGGGTAGTTTGATATCTTGGTATCGTTTTTAGTTTCAGACTGGATTAGTCGATGGAGCATCAGGTCATGATGGCATTGCTTGAGGACAAACAATCTTTGGGAAGGGAGGATTTGTCATGTCCCCATTTTTGGGTTTCTCTGTTTTGTAGTAGAAAGGATTTTCGTGGCTTGTCAGGGGAGAAAAATAGTAAAAGGGGGGTCATTTAATGTCATTTAGTTAGGAGATGTTATGTTTTTAAAGTGACATTATGGAAATAAAATAACTTTAGATTGATAAGTTACCTCACCATTATTAAAGTGATTTTTATTCTTAAAGTGAAAATTGGAGGGAAAATAAGGGTTATATTTGATTTAGTCAAAAAAATGAAAATTCTAGAAGTTACAATTGAAATGAAAATTCTAGAAGTTACAATTGATTTGGTTAAAAAGGGGAAAATTCTAGAAGGCATGGAGAAAGAATAAAAGGAGGGGTAAAACTTCACTTTGGATTATGATTTGATTGATCTTTTGTATGCAATATACACTCTGGCTAGACAAGGAGACAGATCTATCCATGATTTTCATTGCTCTTGTATGCAATATCCACCCTAGCTAGACAAGGAGGAGGATCTATGCAGGATCTTCATTGGAGCTTCATCTTGGGTTTTGATTTGCTTGGAGAGGTTGTGGCATTTGAAGGGTTTGTTCTCATCTATTGAGGATGCCACGACATGATTCCTGGTTTTGGCTTGTATTGTGTGTTTTCCATTGAGGTATTGCAGTTACCATAGCAGCCATTTGAGTGTTGTATTCAAATCTTCATTCATAATAAAATACCGCATATTGTCTTTTCTATTTCTAGTGTATTTGTATTACATGCAATATGTTTGACAAAATGTCTATTAGTAGAATACATGCAAACCGTTTGTGAAAATTTTTCAACCAGATTAGAATATCAAGAACATTTATTGCACAGAGGGACATAATATCCCAACCCATTCTACCGAGATGAGCCACTGTCCACAACCCATGCTCCAATATCCCCAAACTTTGCACTACCACAACTTGAAAGAAAAGACACGAGAAAAATATTTCTCGAACTTCTCAGCAAAATCATCGATCTCAGTTGATGTTGATGCTGCTACCTGAGTCTCCTTGACATTCTTCTTTTTTAGACATTTCCTTGCACATTGGCTAGTATTATGACTTTCAAAGAATTTCACTTTTCTCATGTCCTTACCCTTCTTTGCATGAAGAACAACATTCTCCTAGTCTTTGTCACCCTTAGCCTCACTGCCTTGAAGAACTTCCTCCCGAGTCTCCTCCTGAGAGAAGTCTTCCCACAACCTCTGTCAATCAGAGAGATTTTCACGTGCCACAACTCCCTTCACGAATGGATCCCACTTCTTTGAGAAATTATTCAGAGTTGTCCTTGAAAGTTCATCATCCTTGAATTCCTCTCCAATAACCGATAAGCCATCACAAACATGTGATATCCTGGTGAGATACGATGTCACTGTGTCAGTCTTGGACATCTTGGTGCTCCTGAGTTTTTCCCTCAACACCATCTTCCTATTTTGGTTTCCACTTTGATATAGCTTTATCAGATCCTTCCACATCTCATAGGCAT
Organism: Picea abies; assembly: GCA_900067695.1. Taxonomy (NCBI): domain Eukaryota; kingdom Viridiplantae; phylum Streptophyta; class Pinopsida; order Pinales; family Pinaceae; genus Picea; species Picea abies. Next base: position 20,118 of record CBVK0101019646.1, read on the forward strand.
ATTTCTTTCCAGACACGAGGTATTATATGGTCCTTCATGACATCCAAGATAATTCTTTTGGATTTCACATTTTTTTTAGTGAAGGCTTCCAAAAGCACTGTATCTGTGGAGACAACCTGGGTTTTCTTCAGAACATCTCAGATTTCATTTTCCTCCAACAACGACGCAATCCGTTATTTCCATGGGCTAAAATCTGTAACCTCATATAACTTGTCCTCGAACCTTAATCCGATAGGCATCCTTGTCCAACTGAGCAACAATACTTTTCCCTTCCTTTATCTGAGAAAAACCCCTGCAGTCCTTGCAAATCCTTGTGCCAAAATCTCTAGAGTCCTAGCTCTAATACCATGTAAAATTTTAAGGTTGAAATCGTGGTTTTTTATTTCAATAAATTGCTTGTCTTAGTTTAATGTTCATTCATAAATGCGTTTTGAAAACTCGAATTTATAATAAAAAACACATTGAATCTTTTAATTGCACAATGGAAACAAGAAATCAACCCACTCAATGACAAGATTTTTTGGGTAATGCCCCTAGAAAACCTCTAGAGGGAAAACTAGTAGAGAAAGGAAATTTTATTAGGGTTTCTAAGAAAAAATTATGGAAATTGCGACAAGAGAAATAGAAACAAGTGCACCTCGATTTTCGTGCCCAGCTAAAAAATTTATGTCATACTCAGAGATGTATTGTTTCCTCTATTTCTATGCCTCTCACACCATGCTGTACGATTTGCTTCTAGAGATCTGTGTACTGCAATAAATGTTGTATGACTGCGTTAAAATATGTGCACTGTACCAACAATAAATTTTGTACGGTCTGCCTTGATTTATTTGCATTATTTCCTCGAAATATGTGCCAACTCTTCTCACGTGTGGCTGATTTGCTGCATTAATTGTTGTCCTCTCTCCTTGGGATTCATGTCCTCTTTCTCCTTGGGTATCGTGCCCTAGTTTGTTGCAATGTTTTCTCTCCCACTTACACTCTCTCTCTTCTCATTAAATGAATAATGATTGTGTTTATTTTTACTTAGACCTCCGTTTTATCTCTTCATGAAGGAGTTAGGAAGTTATTTTAGATCCGATGGATGAGATTTAATCCTATCCCTCTCAAGATCTACAATTGTGTTTTAATCTCTCATTAACACAACATAAAAAATCACTTTATCCCTCATAAATTAAAAAGTCACCTGGAGTTTCTAAAATAAATTTTATGTCTAGGGACCACTTTATGTCTCCCACATGTTAAGACACCAAGCACACATAGAAGACCGTTCATGCTACAAAATTCAACAATAATTTTGTGCTTCCCAAGATGTATGCACATTTCCTTAAGAAAACCTGCCATATGCGATTGTCTCCTTTGAAACCCGCACACATGCACTCAACACTATATGGAAAACTCCGTACGGCGAGACCTTGTTGTTGCGGCTCCAATATGATGAAACCCACTTGCGGCTGCCTTTGTTATCTCTTCTCCTTGACCTGATATCTAGACGGAAGTCCTCCAACTATCCAATATCTCCTTGAATCATAGTTCTTTGTGATCCAACCCTTGAGCAAAAGTCTTTATTTTCTCTCTCTTGCATATCAACACACAATCTCTCACACAAGTGTGATCCCCTTGAGTCACAGTTCTTCGTGACTCAAACACTTGAGAAAAAGTCTGTCTTTGATCCCAAGTGAATGGAATAACTTCTCCTTCACCTATCCTTGTTTTTATAATATTTAGTGATGACTTAACTCTAATCTCGAAAGTGATTGGAAACTGCGATTACTTCTCACGTCATTTGAAATCAATGGATACGATTTAATTCACTAATACTAATTAAAATATTTCATTAAATAAACTCAACTAATTAATAAAATCACTTTATTTTAATAATTCCTTTAATTAAAGCAAAGTATAAAGGTAGAAGACTTTGGATGACTTCCACACATCTAAACATTTAGACCTGTGCATAAGTACCTCTCTGATGCTACAGACATCAACATAGGAGACAATATTTTTAGTGATAATCTAGTAAAAATACACCGTATATGGAAATCTACTTGAATTCATTTTTGTTGAACTTGAAGGACTATTGGAATTAAACATGCTTGGTGAGACGTTTATGTTAGAGGGGTGATGTAATTAACCTTATTATACCTGCCAATAGGCTGGTATATAGTGATGAGTTCACCATTGACTACCTATTAATTTACCTATTGACCAAAAATTTATATGGTATTCTAATGTAACACTTTAATAATAATTTTTATTTATTTATTTTAATTATTTAAAATCCTTTTTGGCAAAATTCTATTGGCTATTCAAATGAACCTGTTATTGCTGAGCTGACGGCGGTTCATAAATGTTGACATACGGCGGTTCATAGACATGACATATACATATCCTATTCCAAAGTGTTTAACCATATTAGATTGAATTTTTTATTTTCATATTATTTTAATATTGATTCGATAAATTGAAAGTCTTATTACGGGGGGTGGGGTCCATATCGTAATCATTGTTTTGCATGAAGCGCGTGGATACCATGGATTTTGACGGCGGCTAGAAGGTATTGACCCATAGACTATAATATATTTCCACCGAAAGCTTGGCACTCAAATTCACATTCACACATGCAGAACCTGGCAAATAAAAAAAATAATATCTTACCATTTCTGCAGCAGTATAATTAAATTTGCAGCGATATAATTAAATTCTCGGCAGGTATCGTGCATGCTATGCTGCTCTTGTTATTAATAGTACTACTTTATGTATTGAGGGGCATACTCTTATCCTAAATCCATATAAATTATATAGGGAAAATGTATTGTGCTGATCAATCTTTCAATAGTAATATCAATATTTATTCTAAAACAAAAATAATGTTTTATTGTGTCAGTTATTCAACAGTGCTCTACTAAGTTGTTTTAGAGCATTCATTCTTGCTACCTCTGAGATTTGTTTTTTTTTTCATTGTTTCCATTCAAATAATTAACATTAGAGGGTGTTCTAAAGCTACATGAGAATTCAAAATAAAACAAATCTACATAAAAAAAAGATCAAGAAAATTGTTGCAAATCGTTGTCAAATTTCTGTTAAGCTATATCAACACTAGGTGCTAGTTTAAATTCAACATGGTCTATTGTGCTTCAATTTAAAATTGTTGGATTACTGAGAGGGGGGGTGAATTGGTAATAGAGCAATTTAATCACTTTTAACCATATAATCCAAGTGTTATATCAATGAAGTATTATTATCCAATAACTACAAAGTAAATAAGCAATGAACAAATGAACAATCATACACATACACAATACACTAGTGTTTTACGTGGAAATCCAAATCGGGAGAAAACTATATAATGTTTTTTCTTATGTCTTGAAGAATTACATTCATTGGAAGCACCAGCTTCCTTTGTTTTCTAGCTGCAATTGGAAGGAGGCTTCAACCCCCTAGTTTCTCAGGCTACAACCTAAGGGAAGCTTCAACTCCCCAATTCTCTGGCTACAACCAGAAAGAGGCTACAACCCCCTATGTTCTTCGACTACAACCGGAAGGTGGCTACAACCACTTGTCCTTGCCCCGTCCTGCCATCCCTGAAGTAGAAGTAGAATGATGGAACCACTGTCACACTATCACTGTGAGATATACTGCTGTAAACCT
>CBVK0101019650.1:0-10346 GCA_900067695.1 Picea abies
TTTCCTCTTTTCTCCCCCTCTATTATCCCTTTGTGGTTCTATATTTAGTCACATCTATATGATCATGCCCTCCTGGATTCACAAATTGGCAGCTCTTTATCTATATCTTCACACCATGAGCCCGACCGATCGTGGTACCTTTCAATACTTAGCCAATTATCTAACCACTGGGTCCCAGGTTTGCAGTATCACACACTTATATCCCCTGTTCTTTCATATACATATTGCACCCAAAGAACTTTCGTAATATGCAATTTATGCTTTTACTAGTGAGAACTCACCAGGGGTTCGAAAGTATTAGCATTAATAAACGAACAATAGATGTTCTTCTGTGAGATACTTAGCCCTTTTTCACTTTTCTTCTTCCCATGTATCATCACTTTCTAGTTATATACTTAGTCACCTTTCTATGATCACAAGTTCCAGCATTGGCGGGCTGACATATCTTCATCTCCTTCTATATCCTCACATGACGAATCCAACCGACCGTTGTTCCTTTCCATACTTAGCCAATTTTATGGTCACGGTTTCCGGGTGTGCACTTTCAAACTCTGTTGCTTCTTGTTCCATGATATACATCTTGCACTCAAAACTTCCGTGATCTGCAATTCCACCGCGGACTCGTTATCCTTTTTTCCCTTTTCTTCTTCCCACGTATTACCACTTTCTAGTTATATACTTAGTCACCTTTCTATGATCACAGGTTCCAGTGTTGGCAGGCTGGAATATCTTCATCTCCATCTATATCCTCACATGAAGAATCCGACTGACCGTTGTTCCTTTCCATACTTAGACAATTTTATGGCTGCAGTTGCTGGGTTGGCGCTTTCAAACTCTATTGCTTCTTGTTCTATGATATACATCTTGCACTCAAAACTTTCGTGATCTACAATTCCATCGCAGACTCCTTGAACTTGCAAGCATCACTCTACGATGGTTCACAAATGTTTCAAAGCATTTGTCGCTTCCTTCCATCCCCACTAACTTACCGTCCTTCCTAATATACATTAATTATTCTCTTATTAGTGACAACTGAACACACTGGTACGAAACAATTAGCACCCGATCCTCTTCCATATACAAATTGACTATCGTATTTTGATATCATCCCCTCTTCCTTGTTACAGATTATGCATTCAAATGTTCCAAACGATACAATTTGACCTTCAGGGCCTCACATCTTCTGGACAAACCTTGTCACCCTATTCTGGATCCTCGTGTTGGCGGGTCCACGAAATCTCCAATTCCTAGTCACTATTTCATGTTCCGTCCATCCTCGTACTTATTTCCAAATATGCAACACCAAACATTTAATACTAAAACGCCATCATGCAACAACCATAAGGATCATCATTAATAAGAAAAATTCTTGAGGACTAACCATCCCTACAGAACTTGTCCAAAAACATGCAAAGAAGATCTTTCCAGGTAATGGAAAAGCTATTACAAATTTCAATATATTAGCGAAAACAAGTCTGAGATATCATTTCCCTATTCCATACTTGGACACTTTTTCGATTGTGGGTTCCCGGATTGACGGCCTTAAAATTGTGTTTGGAATCTTTCGCAACTTGCAAACAGTGCCCGGAGTTCCGCATTATACAATTTGTCCCAACCTTCCGCCATTCCTTTCAATACTTAGCCCCAAGTTGGCTGTATCTCCATGACATTGTACATTTACGGTATATCGAGTCTGCCCTTCTGTTTCTTTGTTTCATACTTAGACACTTTTTCGATTGTGGGTTCCTGGATTGGCGGGCTCAATATTGTGTTTTCGATGTTCCATTACTAGAAAACAGTACCCGGAGTTCCGCAATATACATTTTTTCCGCAGGAATACATCATCATGCCCTCTTCCATGTTACACGTTCTGCGGTCAACACTCCCGAGAGATACAATTTGACCCTCGGGCCCTCACCTCTACTGGTTGTATCTTGTAGCCCTATTTTGAAGTGTCACCAACCACTTTCGATAATTAGCCATTCCTTACTTGATGTTCCTTGTCCCTGCCACCTTCCTACTTCTCTTTGGAAATGCAATTGGCAAGATTTAATGCTAGCACTTCGTTATGCATGAACCTTAAAGATGTCATTAATTACCAAAAGGGTCTGCCATACACAAATTTCCCTCTTTTGTGGTACACATTTTGCATTCAAGTTCCGAGACATACAATTTGACCCTCGAGAAGTCACGTCTCCTAGGGAACCATTATCACCTTAATTCCGAAGCCCGTCTGACGACTTTCCATACTTGCCCATTTCATGGAATATCTTTCACGGTTCCTCGGGTTGGCAGGTTCACAAAATCTCCAACTCTTAGGCATTGTTTACTATGCTCGACCAAGGTTTAATGATAATAGTTCATCATGCAACAACCGTAGAGACCGCCATTAAAAAGAAAAAGTGTCTACGAGATAGTGAAATTTAATTAAAGATCGACTCCTCGAATTTAAGTTAATTTATCTTCTCTTATTTTCTCTTTTCTGCCCAGAGACATGCATAAAAGATCTTTCCACGCAATGGGATATATATTACAAGTTTCAATATATTAGCGAAAATGAATACACCTAGCCATTTATCTATTCCATAGTTGAGCCAATTTTTCAATTGCGAGTTCCTGAATAGGTGGGCTCACATTTGCATATCCATTGTTCTGTGTCCTGCAAACATTAACCGGACTTCTGTGATACACAAATTTCCCTCTCTACTGTCCTATCATACCCTCTTCGGTGTTATATGTATTGCACTCAAAAAGTCTCGAGACATACAATTTGACCCTCACACCCTCACCTCCAACAGTTGTACCTTGTAACCCTATTTTGAAGCCTGACCGACTGCTTTCGATAATTAGACACTCCTTAACTGCTCTTTCCTGTCCCTGTGACCTTTGTACTTCTTTCTTAATATGCAATTAGTAACCTTTCATGCTAACAACTCACCATGCAAAAACTGTCAACATTGTCATTAATGAGCGGAATTCTCGAGGAGATCTCCCATTAATATGCATTAAACCAAGATCTGCAGAGAGTTATATTGTCTCTTCCGATTGTTCATCTAAAACACGGGTCATCGCATTGGCCTATTCAATAAATATCCAATTCTTAATCGCTCATTGTCGTATCTGCCATGTTCGCACTTCTATGTGTGCAATTACTAGGCTTTAATCTTAATAGCGCATCATGCAACAACCGTCGAAATTGTCATTAATGGGTGAAAGTATCGAGGAGATCTCCCATTCAAACACATTGGACCAAGATTTGCGTAGCGTTATATTATCCCTTCCAACTCTTCATTTCAATCATCATTTGGAGAAAACAAACGTTCTTGTAAACTTATGGCAGCAGGTCGACAACAGTTTTTTGGAGATACAATTAATATCTTCGGATGTCATGACCAAAAATTCTAGTGGTCTAAGGCATACTCTTACTATTCATCCTGTTCCACCCAGAACGAAGTGATTTGGACCTCTGGAATCGCTTGTGCAGGCTGCATCCCTAAGGTTTTTGACTGTAAGGAAGTGGTCTCTTGGTGCACTGAAAAATATATTTCAATCGAAAGAATTTTTCCACTGCACGACCATTCTCCTGTTTCTTTGTCACCTCAGGTCTTCCGCAAGATGTTAAAATTTCCAGAGCCAACATTGACCTTCAGAGGACAAGACGACAAACAGTTCCTAGAAAAACATGATAATGGGTTGGACATATTAGTTGAGTTCCTCGAAGACCCAACAACAGTTCCTAAAGATATCGCAAAGTTGAAGGTAAGTTCCTTTAGAAATCCATTCCAGGAAATTGCTTAGCTATTTACAAGAATAATGGGACAAGAATCCACAACAAGCATTTCCCATGTAGTTATTTATATTTTTTACTTCACAGTCAAGTAACAATTCATTTTTGATTGGGGGAAGCTAATTTCCATTGAAATATGTTCCCATTTTTCATGATTCAAATAATCAAATAAATTTTATATGTCATCCTACTTGATTTTTGCAATAATGCATTGTTGTCCATTTACAAAACTATCATTTTCCAAGAAAATAAGCTGTGAATTCGACCCAGTAACATTCTAGTACCAAGCCTTGTGGAGGCACAAGGCCTCCCATTTTTTTTATGAAGTTTTTAATGACTTTGTCTCAGTTTTTAAAGATTTATTGTTAGGGAAGGATACTCCCTGGATGTCTGGCTAGGAAACCAAGTTTTTTAACAGGAAGGGGACACTTGAACAAAAGGAAAATCACAGTGTACTAATGGTTTTTGGCTCCAAGGAAAATCCTGCTTTCCTTCCATGCCACATCACAGACAAGATGTTTGTTACAGAAATAGCAAGGCAATACAACCACTGGTTGCATTTTTTCCATGACATGAAAAAAAAACAGTTCATTTCTCTGCCCTGGAAAGTCGGGTACTTCGTGTGCAGAAACGTCAACAAGATTGATGAATTCGCAGGCCATTTCAAGAACTTGAACCTAACATATGTTGAAAGGCTAAAAGGGCTCGACCCTAATGGGATTTTTTGAGAACATTTACTAGCAGTTGGCTTTAGCAACTCTTTTATCCATATACTTCTGACCGAAGACAGAGACAGTGATGACAACACTCCTTCTTTTGGCGATTGCGACTTAGAGACATTGCAAAGCGTGACTAAATTGTACAGACAACAGGGAAAAGTATCCGTCGAGAAGAGTGTCCAGTCCCCCACCAACACTCCCAAGAGCACGACATCACATAGCATCACTTCAACGACTCACCCTAGTAAGAAAGCAACCCAAAAATCTTCAAACGGAGGAGGAGATAAGAACCCTCCTCACACAAAAATTGATAGTTCTCACATAGTTCGCCTGATGAAGAAGATAAAAAACATTGTAGGGCAGGAGGACAAACCCGGAATTGAAAGTGAACAGATGTAACTTGAAATTGAAACTGAGCACATGCACAAAGTTGGCTTGTCCGCAGACACGATGCAGCATAGTTTCGCAATGGAAATAGATGAGACCAACATTTTTGACGTAGATGAATCCTTTGTATTCCAGAGAATTGCTTTTGAAAGCCAATCTAAAAATATGGTCATTGAAAATAGAGACGTAACAAATAAGAAAGGAAAATCTCATACAGAGATTAACTTTAGTAAAATACAACTGTCCCAAATCTCCCTATTTCAACGCGTACCTAGTGATGCTCTTGATGATTCCATTGGAGGAATTGAAGCGGATAATGCCAGACTGAAACACTGTGTTAAGGAATTTGATGAGGCTTTCATCTCTACCCTAGAATTTTCCAGTCCTTTAGTATAAACCATGCCTTCTACCGCTGCAACCAAGTTAAAAGTATCCTCCAGCCTCCTCGCATTGTGTAGATCCCTTATAGAGAATAACATCAAGAAAATAATGCATCTAGTTACTTAAGCATGGGAAACATCAAAAAATATAGCTTCCTTTCGAAAGAGGGAAAATGATTGCACGAACATTTGCAGATGAATTTAAAAAATGATCAACATTTCTATGAACAGATGTTGACCCATTTTTCCAACCATGCCATCAACAACTCGTATCTGAAAAGAGTGTTAGGCCTCAAAATAGTCCCTATTCTCACTCCATTATTCACCAATACCTTCACATTACTTCCATATTACCTTCATGTCACCTTCATTCCACCTCCACATCATTACATTTATCTCATCATTGGGTTATAACTATGTTTTTCCAAATTTTATTAATTCTTAACATTTTTAAGTGGATTTGTGGTTATATACTTATACCTAACAATTAGAATGAGTTTGTTGACATGTGTAGGTACAAAAGAAGCTTCCTAGGCACCCTTATGTGGCACTCTATGTTCAAATTCGAATTTGAGGAGATCATGGACCTCATGGAAGAGATTAGGGAGGATAGGGTTATGTGTCACCATTGGTTGAGAAATATGTGGGTCAAAGGAGGGAATAGTGGATTTACATTTATGAGTTTGTTATCATAGCTTTTGTATAAATAGGAGTGTTATCTCCTTCTTTTGTAATCTTGATCTTAATCTTCTTCTTCATTTTGTAATCTTAGTATCTGATAGGTTGGTAGTGAGAAGTTAGATTGGAGAATCAATGTAATGGTTGCAATTACAATTTGCAATTGATGATGAATAAGATGGAGCTTCTTTGATCCTCTACATTTGACTTTTCTTTTGTTGTGCTTGTGAATCCTTGGAAGGATCCCCATTGCCTAGCAGGTACACTTTTATTTTAGTAGGATTTTATTTTATGTTTGTTTGTGAATTTCATTAGGTTCATATGTTTGGAATATTAACGAATGACCTTTCGTAAGAAAGTATTAATGTTTCCTTCAATGAACCTGATTTCTTATTTAATGTTTAATTTCATTAGTTTAAGTTTCTGATTTATATGCTTGAGATATAAATGAATAATCTCTTGTAAGAGAGCTTTAATATTTCATGCAATCAATCAAAATTAGGATGATTAGAAATATTAATGAGCGGTCTCCTGTAAGGGAGCTTTAATATTTCTTACACTTATCACAATGTCTTTTAATTTTTAGATTTCATTTTGTTAAATGACTAAATAGATGTTGGAGATCCCAATGAAAGACCTTCTGTAAGGGAGCTTTGGCATTTCTTCACCTAGCTTAGTCTAGTTTGTCTCTAAGTCTATATATATTGGATGATCCTCGAAGTTTACTTACCCAGATTGATAGTAAATGAAACTCTAATTTGCATCCGCATTTTAGACCAAACAAAGAGTACAAGAGGATATACCCTCCCCAAAGTAGATTAAAAAATTAAAAGCATGCTGGCAAAAGAAAGTTAAGAACCTGCAGCTCATTGTCGAATCATGTGAACAAGCCATATCAGAAAAAGAAGAATTATTCAGAAACCTGACCCAAATAGACTTATCCAGAAGTACCAACAAGGTTCAAGACCCAAACTTAGTCCTCAAATCCTTGTCAATGACCAAATAAGCCTTCGATGAACAACTTGATATTTTAAAGGGGTTTTCTTTAGAAAAGTTTTACGCCATCCTTGAATATCGTGTAGATGAGCTCAAGAAATGGCTACTGGACTATGCAACACACAATGAAGAAATTAACAGGCTCTGCATAGTATTTCTATGGATCTAAGGAAATTAGAAAATGAACTTTTCGACATAGTGTAATGATCCTCCTCGTTACGACGACAACCTCTTATAACAAGTGCAATTTTTTTTTTGTGTGTGCGTGTGTACAAGGGTCACAAGACATTATACTCTGCACCGCCACATGACGACGAATCATGATGCATACAATTGCGATAACAACATAATGATCTAAGATGCACATCAATCATTTGCATGCAATGAATGATCATCAACCGACAATAAATAAGACTGACTACCCACCCGTCCTACCCTGTAATGGTTAGGACCTCCAAAACACATAATCAATGCTCAAGCCTAGGTTCCCATCGATTTTAACCATTTAAGGTCTCATGGCTGGCGACTGTTCTGAGGTGTCTACATCCCGCCCGACACAAGGAGACCAAGCAAATATTGTTTACTACCAAGTATACCCATTACTTAATCATAACATCAATAATTCAGAACTAAATCTCTTGCTCAAAAGTCGAACAAATGAGTATGGTACAATCTAATAAATGAACATCCATGTCCTCCATGGAAGGCACAAGTCAGAAAGGATTCCGACAACAACCAACCACTATTTAAGACTCGACATTTACTACGACTCACAATAGCAATTCATTCTCTATGTTTATTAAACTTTTTTAAAAATAAATTCCATTATTTAGGTACTCAACCCACGAAGGGGAACATATGCATTATAGTTTGTGAGAAAAAATAACATGATATTCTTAGAAAAAAAAATCAATTTCACAAGGCGATGCAAGAAAATCCATAATTTTTTTTATATAAAGTGGAGTCTAATTTGATTTTCTACATTTCTTCTTAAATCATATTCAATTTATTGTGAAAGTACCTTGAATCATCCCTCCTAATCAACAAAATGTTGGTTTCCATGTTTTCATTTCCACTAATGCATCATGGAAGACCATCAATAAATCAAAAGTTAAGATGGAACTATTTAGTAAATCTTGTTGACTAATACCTATATGATTTAATATAATAGTTGTTAGGATGGACATGTGATTCATTCGAAGGGAATAAATTTAGTTTTATTTGCGAATAAACATAGATGATTACGATATGTGAAGGGATATGAATGACATATTGGACTAACAACTTAGGATTTGTGTAGCATTATGGTTGTAATCATAATTCGTCAAGTTATTTTGGATTTGTAATTCTTAATACCAATGTGGTATTATCACCTTTAGTGTTGCAACAATTGTCACTAGCTATTTTATTTCATGTCAAAATGGTTTTTAAAATATTTTATTTATATTTTTCCTTGCTCATTGATTCAATGCCAAATGCAATACATTATGGGCCATTAACATATTTTCATATTGTTTGCAAAATATGAGCTTATAAATTTCCATATTGTTTAAAAACAAAGTTTAAAATAAAAAGAACCAACTTATATTAATGTGGAGATAAGTGCCCAATGCCTCTTAGTAAAAACAAACACCATGAATAATAAATTAGGATAAATAACTTTTTATTTCAAAGTTTATTATATGAAAAGACCAAATAGTGAAGTATGTGACATATTACTACATCTCCATTAAAAAATTGAAAATGAAATAGAAATCATTCAAATACAACCTAGAGTGTAAAAATTAGGATGCACAAATCTATCTCAATTTCAAATCTATTTTCATTAATAAGAGTCCAAAATATATGCAACAAATCTATTGATGTTTAAAAACCTAATATTATAATTTTTACATGAAAAATAATTTAAAAATAAACAAAACCATTGCAAAGAAAAAAAAATGTATAAAATTACCTTGAATATTTTATTCGAACCTTGTACCAGTATCTCTACTCATGCTTTCCATTCGTAGATTATACACACTTTTCCTTCTACATTTTTCAAGTGGAAAATTGGAATAATCACATACACTCTTAAGTTTAGAAAATCTCTTCTCAATGTTACAAGTTCTAACTTCTCCTTCTAACCTTACACTTCAGAAATTAATAAAGTTACAATCATAAACATTTGTGCCTTAATAACACAGTTTAAGTTATTAATAACAGAAAAAGCCTGTAGCGGTGAGTGCATGTCAGATCAAGGGTGACTGGTATGCATAAGCCGAAAATCGCGCCTCACAGAGGCAGCCAACAATGGCAGTTGTCAGAATTAATAGGTTCGTCAATGCTAGATTATTAGAGCTGACAGGATTTAACGGTATTCCACGTGGTTTTGCAAGGCGAACTAAAACAATTTCATTACAGAGGCATGGGCGATGGATTCAGATGACATTAAGAAAGAACTCATAGGCAACTAAGGAACAATTTCAGAATGGCACAAACTCGTAGGAAAACCAAAATCAAGAATTACAACCAAAACGCATAGATTGGAGTGGTTGAAAACACGTGGGTATCTTGCCCCAGTTCGCAGAGAACACAAACACCATGGAAGAGATATGTATTATCAAAACTTAGCGATTATGTGGTCGAAATACCATGTGGGTATTCTTCCCCAATTCGCATAGGACACAACACAAATGCAGAGAAAAGTGGGTGAGATCTGTGAGGGTATCCTCCCCCAATTCGCCGAGGAAACACAATGCAAAAGTAGAGATATGTGGGCGAAATCCATGTGGGTATGTCATCCACCAAAACACAAATACTTACCACCCAAAAACACAGGGAAAACATTGAGCAACAACTCCATGCAAAGGGAAAACGTAGACAGGAAACTAACACAAGCTTAAGCAAACCAGAGTACCGAATCAAATCTAACTTAGCCGTTTAAGTTTCCCTTCAGGTTTCAATCCAAGATGCAATAACCCCAATAAAAAAAAAATTGTTTACGCATTCCAGGATACCAGTACGAGAGAAAAAGGAATAAAAAATGCAGGCTGAAAGTTAATCTTAGACTGAAATATTGGCCAAGAAAAGTCATCTAAATACCAGGAATTAATCATAAGTTCCCTGGATAAAATCATTGAGTTAAAAATTTGCTAGAAATTTGACCAACGGAACAAGGAAGAAAATCCCCTCGTAATCCAAATCCAGTGCACCTAAAATTTCTTTTTTAAAAAGCAGACTTAAATTGTATCGTTTACTCTACCAGGGTACAAAATTTGCAGTCTGAAATTTACAACCCTTACGATAAGGACACCAAAAAAATTTTGCAGCCAAAGAGGAGAATGCCAGAGCCAAGGATAACTCATACGAAGGGATCACGGGTTTATAACGGTCTAGGCACAGAAAACAACAACAAGG